>APFE030211698.1:186054-225747 GCA_000404065.3 Pinus taeda
CTTATACTAGCCTCCTAAGCAAGTCTCAGACCTTAGCTCTTCATGTCAAGCTTTGAAAATGAGAGAAAGACATTGAAAATCAATATTACTCTAGTTCCGCACTTTCTCCTACTTTTACCTGCCGACCTGCACCATTTGTTCATATTACCTGCGTACCTGCATGCTCTGTCTGTAAAGGGGTGGGTGCGTACCCCTGTAAAAGTCAAAAAGGTGCAATTTTATCCTAAAAAACTCACTTTTGGGTTAATTCTAGATGTTTCTAGAAGGATTTTGACGTGGATTGTTCGCTCCAAGGTGGTTCATGCATCCCAAAAGAGAAGGATCTAATCCCTTGATAGGAGGAGATATCCCTTTGAAGGAGGACCTAGTAACTTCCCTCTATTGCACTATAAATTAAGGCATTGGGTCAGTTGCTGGAGAGGTTAGAAGCTGAACATTTTGAGGGTAAATGCTGATGCAATTGGGACTTCATAGTTAAACTTGAGAGGAGATCACATACCTTTTGGTTTCATTGGGAAGTGAGTGAAACTTATCAAAGTACATGAGACTTCTTGTCGGACCCTGGGAGGAGCTTGTACAACATCAAGGCACAGGTTTTAAAGTTCTTCTTCATTTGAATTAATACAATCAAATTCATTTTTCTCAACAAATTGTCTTATGTGGTTTGTTTCATAATCTCCTTGATCATTATGATGAATATGCTTTATGATATTGGCTTTTCAGTGCTATTTAATTTGTTTGCTTGTTTGTGTTTGCAGACTTACACTTCAAGGAAGCTCATTTGGAGCGAGGGAGTGAGGCTTCCACAAACTTGCACTGGATCCAAGGTAGGCCTAAAACATTTATTTTCCTTTGTTTTTAATTGCATATTTAGAGAAAGATAGTTTTTGATTGGCTTGCTTGTCACTAGATATCTTTAGATACTAGGAAGGTCGATCTTGTCTGCAACCTCGACTTGTTCCGCGTGACAGGCACAATGATCTAGGCACAAGACTTGATAAACTTCTTATAATATCCTATGTGGCCCAGTGTTGCATGCAACTACTTAACATTCTTGGGAGCTTCTAAGTTCACAATCACTGCTATCTTCGCAAGGTCCACCATCAATCCCTGCTTGCATACTACATCGCCTAGCAAAATTCCATAAGGAACACATAATATACATTTCTTCAAGTTCAACGTGACCTGGTATCTGCAACATGTATCCAGCATGAGGTGCAGACTTGTAACATGGCGCGTTACCAATCTGAACACAGTCTAGTCATCAAAATATACCTGCAATAATTTATGAATGAACACTTTGAACATCGTGATCACTACCTTGTAGAATATTGCGGGTGCGTTCTTCAATCCGAATGGCATCACTATATATTGAAAGCAACCCCACTCAGTTGCGAAGGTTGTATTGCTACAATTCTTCGATGCAATCTTAATTTGATGGTATCTTGAGAAGCCATCAATGAATGAATAAGCCTCCTGTCCTCCAACATTATCCAATACTTCATCTGTAAACGATACTGGTAATAGATCATGCACACATGCATAGTTCAAATTTCTAAAATCTATGCATATTTTGATTCCCCCCTATTGTTTCTTTTCCTAGACCACCATTGGGCTCACCCAATAGAATTCTTCTACTATTTCAATAATTCTAGCTTGCAACATCTTATGAAGTTTGTTGCGCACCTTTTCTTTATACTTGGGATTGAGCTAATAAGGTCTCTTCTTGACAGGCTTCACATCAGGTTTCAAAGTAATTTTCATTATGCCTATATCTCCTACAATACCCTTTAGATCCAAGAACTTTGTTGGGATCCAAGTATTCGCACAACATTTCAACCACCTTATCGACTATATCTTCATCCCAATAGTCTCCTATCTTTGCAAACTTAGGCTCTGTGTTAGAATCAATATTTACTTGTTGGGTTTTTAGTCGTTTTGTTACATCAGGGTTCTTTGTTTGAGGTCCCTCAATTCCGCGTTTTCCCTCTGATTCTGGAATGTTAATATTATGCGAATCTTCTTCTTCCTCCTTAGCAGTCACATTATAACATTCCAGTGCATGGCGCATCTATATACTCCAATCTAGTTGAGTCCATTCTACTAGTTCTTTAGGCATCCTGAAGATAGCGGCTTTTATCTCTTGAAGCGCTTCATCAATGCATTCGAACCCATCCTCAAAGTTGAACTCCAGTAAAAATATTTCTCTTAAGATATCCAATTTAGTTATCCCATGGCAAAGGGTATATTTCCAAATACCAGTTCATTGGGATTGTATCTAAGGTATGATAAAGGATGTGCACCCATTCTAGTTGTGGATCCATTCCTCAAGCTCTAGTCCACCACACCAAATGCTTGTGAGGATCATCTTTCCCACTATACTTCCCAATCATCCTGGTATTAGCATATCCAAACCTTAATTTCATCATTCTTCTATATTCCTTCCAACCAGCGAAGTTTGCTTTGTGCGTACCCCACCAACGGGAAGGAGTAGCATGCCGTGCCAATTCAAACACTTGGGAGTGATGTTCTTCAGGCACTTCATTTTCAAATTCATCCAAAAACATATCAACATCAGTCAACCCATCATAATGTGGAAGATTTCTTATCTCAGTTGAGACACACTGGAGTGATTTGGTCATCATATTTCATCAGAGCATAGATTCTTGGTGCAACTGATTCTCCTAGTGCTCGAGCTCTTCTTCCTATTCTATGGTACAGGAACTATCCCTGTCCCACACAATTCGTCCATCAGCAATAGGATTGATCCAATATTCGTCACATGCTGTGATTTTTTATATCTAATCCAGATCATCATCATCCTCCATAAAGTCGCGAATAGGTTCAGTATAGCGTGCTCCCTCAGAAGGGTCTAGCGGCAGTATAACTATGAGTGCCTTCCTTTGAAAATTTATCTTCCGCTTCTTCAAGTTGATTACCCCGTAAATGTCAAAATCCCAATTAATTCCTAGTAGTTCAAGATACAGTTTGTTTTCATCTACTATCTCTATTACTTCAAAATCTGCTAGAGAACTTTCTCCTTCCATATCTACTATCACACCATGTAATCGCCCCATCGAAAGAATATTATGTTTATTAGCCATGTGCAACAGTATAGGAGACCATTGTAGCATAGGTATCCCCATCATTTCCCACATTTTTTTAGGCAACACATTTGCATCTGACCCTAGATCCAAGATTACCTGGTCCATTTCATATTCTCCTATCTGCACGGTCAGCCTCATGTCACACAAAGTCCACTTCTTGTGCTTACCTAGCTTCCTTACATTGTGTTGTTATGAAGGAAGTTGAATCTTACCCACACAGTTCTCTATTATCTCTTGGATTCCTTATACTGCCTTCTTATCATGTAGCAACTTCATACAGGTCTTTAGAAAAGTGGCTAATAGCGAAGGATCTACCTCCTACACCATACTAGTTTCCAACAGCTTCTCCTGACTTCCTAAGGTGGAGGCCTTAATGAAGCTCTTCTTTGCTTCCATGAAGGTATTTTTAGCTTTATTAAGGTCAAAGTCTACTTCTCTCTCGGCAACCTTATGCACCCAACCTTTAGCCTCAAGCTGCTTTCACTTCTATTCTCTATGGCCATAACACTTCTTGTCACTATATTTACACTATGATCTTCTTAGCGAGGCTTCGCCCTCATCATCTGGATGTTCTGCGTAGGATGCCTTATTTTCTTGCATATTTGCTATAAGGATTGGGCAATCTTCTATCACACGGTTTAACTATCTACAATATTTACATGATGGATGCATGGGGTTCTGACAGTTGTGTGCAAAATGTCTAGCTTCGACATAGTTATAACAAATAACTTGTCCACGACCTCTGCCATCCCCTCCTCCTCTTCCACTTCCATGGCTTTGGAATCCTTCATGCCCTGCACCTGTGCCCTTCTCTTGAGGCCAATTTTATTCTTGCATTCGGTAGGGAAGGGTCCTATCCATCATTAATTCATAACTTTGACATTGACATTCATCATGACCAACAGACTTGCATAAGTTGCAAAACAACTACTAGGGGGTCTGTACAAACTTCTGTAGTTATGGAAATTATCTGTTGCATGTTGCTAGTAATATAACAAATAGTGCACCATGGAATAGCTCCTGTGCTTGTCCCAACAGTATTTTATGTCTTCATGGGGACAAGCCCCCCTCCCATAAGGTAATTCTGGTAAACCAGACAATGGTCCTTATTGTCACCTTGGTCCTTGCATTTCAAGAACAAAAATTTTGCATGCACTTCAGGCTAGGCTTCCTTTCCTTTCTTCAAGATCTGCAACTCCAAGTGCAATCTTTCCAGCTGCGAGTGAATATGATGTACTCCAATGTTTCTATCTTATGTTGTTGAGGCTTCGAACCTCATTTCTTTTTCTACCACCTCTACTTGGGTTACTATACTTTGTTGTGATAGCAACAATCTTAAGTGTGGTAAGAACGACATGATATACCACTCCTGATATCGGGAATCTATAATCATCATATTGGCCTGCCTGATCAGGAATTTCAACTTCTGATCAAAATCCTAGGATGACTCAGTTATATTTTGTCGAATTTCATTGAACTCAGTTACCAACTACGCTTCTGAATTAGGCTTTTTAAATTCTTTATTCAGTGGTGACTGGGTTTCTGCCAACAAAGTGTTAGGGTTATTAGTGCAGTACTTGATGTACCATGTTAATGTTTGGTCTTGCAAGGTCATGACCAGCTACACTTTCTTAATGTTATCATCTGTAATCTATCATGTGGCCCACAAAACACCTGCTTTGAATCAGAAATATTGAGGGTCTTCACTCTTTTCCCCTCTAAAAATTGGCATCTTCATTGAGTTTGCCATGTTGAATGGTGGAGGTGGAAGTGAAGGTGAAGGTGTATGCGATGGAGGTGGAGTGGATGGATGAGGTATTCATGTGATACCCTGTTATAGACATTTTTGGGCACTTCAACCCCAATCATAAATGTCCATAAATTGAGGGCTCCTAAGTCCCTAAAAGTGTTGCTTCACTGCCTAAAGGAACAAGGTCAGCTGATTACATCATCTCCCAGAAGTTCTCTACTGAAAACTGCTCATAAATGGTCAAAACTAGACCATACTGAAAGCTCAATGCAGAGGGTGCGATGCATATCACCTTCCTAGTGTACAAGGTGTGATGCATACTGAATTGCTCCTCTTTAGGGTGCGATGGTCGGGAATGGAAAAATGGCAGGGACAAAAATGCGAGGTGGAAGATCATGGAATCTTCCAGAAGCTTCTCCTCTGACACTTGCCTCTCTGTTTTCGACCAGGGATGAGTAAGGGATCATCATTCTCCAAGTGGAAGTAGGAAATATCAGAGAGAGGACACTAATCAAGATCCCAGAAGATGACTCACCTCTCTGTAATCATCTATAAATGGATCCCTCATCACAGAGATCCAGAGGCTAGAATTTTGTATCTTATAGAGAATTGTTGTTGGTTTTCTGGTGTACATTCATAGTGTTGGGTGATATAAGCTTTGCTTGAGGTGAAGAAGGGATTACTAGCTGGAGGATGATGTTGGGTCAGATCTTATGGTTGTAATCCTCTTGCTACTTTTCATCTTAATAAAGCTATTCTTGTTTTCTTCCATATTCTTGTGTACTTGTTTATATATGCATTTATATGGTTAACGCACATCTGATCCTGTGATATTTATGAATATAGATATTTGTTTCTTTGATAGTAGTATGTTGCTGTGATTCCATAGGTTCTTTTTGAAGCTAGGCAGACGAAGAAGAAGCGATGAAGCTCTATCAAGAAGGAGTGGAAATCAAGCGTACGACTCAGGTTGGTCTTCTTGGTTCTCCTCTTGTCTATCTTCAAAAAAGAGAACAATAGACTTTCCTTGTTTGTTTCTAAGATAGCCACCCGTCTTAGTGGGAATATCATCATCCGAGTGGACACTATTCCCAGTAACAATATGGCGACTCTGCTGGGGAGCGACTAGATTACTTGTTAGCTTATCTATCCTTGTTTCTTTCATAAACTTATAGACAGAGCCTAAGGTCAAGCCTGCTAGCCTTCGAACTGCGTTTGTTATACAAATGCAAAGTAGATCAATGCTACTTTAGTCTATCTCTAGGTTTTGTTTATGAATTAAACAATAGATCTACAAGAAATATAATTGCCCTAAGTGGTGGCTCTAGTAACCTCTTAGATCACCCCTGTGTTTTACATACACTAAGCATTACTTACTTGGCCTAAACACCTAAACTGAATTGCAAACTGTGAGTGAAAACCTATTTGAAGTCTCACACTGGTACCATCACACCCTGCCTTCAAGGCAGTCTGTATGCATCGCACTTCCTCAGTGTAGTAGGTGTGCTTCATACTGGTTTCACTGTGTAACAGGTGCGATGGTCAGGGAGGGTTAACTTTACCCTCAGACTATGGTTTTTTCTCACTGTTTTCAGTCCTATTCAGGAGTTTTGCTGTCTGTCTTCAGTGTACTTCTGTGAAAACCCCCTTCTCTTGCATTATTCCACCTCCTTAGTGCAAAGAACCGTAAGTGTTTTTTATGTATTGTGCATCATTTTCAGTTCTCTTTTGCAAAAAAGTATCACAGTCGAACTGTCGTCTCTAGATCTGAAAGTGTCATAGTTGTCATTTTTAGTTTTGGAAAACAATCCCATTGTTATTGATAGTCGATTATATAGTTACTATTGCATAGGATTTGAATTAGTAGTTTTAAAGTGTCGAAAAGCAATTTTCATTTCAAAATCGCAAAGTGTCTCTCTTGCTTTCACTTCATTTTGAAAAATAATTTTGTTGAGTACTGTCGCTTTTTAAGTAATTCTGATTTGCACATAGCTTTCTTAACTTCATTCATACATTAAGAAGGCTGAAAAAAATACATGCATGTGAATTTGCATTTTGATTGCTTGGTTTGATTTAGGACTGTGCATTTAGCGTGTGCTCTGTGAAGAAAAGATTCTTGACTTTCTTCCCTTAGTAGCTAGGATTTTCATTGCTGAAAGAAGATTAAACGTTTGTTTATCATCTTAGACAACATTTTAGGGATTATATACACATCATGTGGTGAACCGGAAAGGAAAATTGTTAAGCAAGATAACCTTAAAATAAATTAAATGAATCTAACAACGCTTTGGAACTTAATGCACAACATCTAGAGGTCTAGGCTAGAGACGTATTCCAGCGTCGTAAAACCTGGTAACTATTGTTTTAAGTGTTGGTTGGGTGATTCCTCCACTCTGAGATGGCAAGTGCCAGTACGGACTTGTGCTCCCACGTACCGTCGAGTATATATTGGGAGACCACAATAGGCTGCATCCTTTATCCTTAGGAAGGCGTGTCTGCCGCCCTATCGATCGCAATGCACTGACACAACATTCAGGAAGATTGAATGCCGTACCGTAAAAATTATTATGTAGTGTTGGTTTGGTAATCCTCTCTGCCTAGATCTCCAAAGAAGTCCATTTTTCTCCTTTCTAGACTCCTTAAAGGAAAAGGTCCTCTGAGCACTTGTCACTTCAGGCTTAATAAAAATTGAAGGTGACTAGAGTCATCTTTTGTTTTTTCTCAACTCTTTAAAATTGAAAAAACAAGTTGTGTCAAAGCGTCTAAAAATTTATTTTAAATCAGAATAACATCAAAAATTCCCTCGTTGGTCTTCAGGTTGAGAAAATGGAGTCTACCAACCAAGGATTTCCCCTTGGAGGAAATCCTAGTCCCTTCTCCTCTTGGGGAGATGTTGGTGCACCCCATATGGCCACTTTGTAACTTCCAGGATTGAAAATTGGTTTTCCTGTCTAGCTCTTCTCTACCTCTGTCGTTCAAAATCCCGTAATTCTTGAATAGTCAAATCAACAACTAGACGACACTAGAATTGCCTCCCAACCTTCTACTTCGTCTAATTCTCCCTCTCCTCCTTCCTCTTTGCTTGATAAAGCCTATAAAGCTAAAAATCAAGTAAATGAGAAGAAGAAGAAGTATAAAGAGAAAAAGGAAAAGAAGAAAAAGGAACCAAAATCGAAAGGGGGCAACCAAGTGTCATCTAGGGAAAATCCTCACACCGCACTATCGAAACCTAAATCTCCATGTGTCATTTGCAATGGGGACCGCTATCACCGAGATTGCCCCTACATCCCTCAGATCTTAAGGGACTGGTCTCCTCGTTTGCAAAATCTGGTGGTGTCAACCTCTAGCGATCATGTTGAATGCTCACCATCAACCACTGAAAGTTAAGCACATGGACAGAAAAGGAATCCTAGATTTCCTTGTAAGTTGTGTGAAGGAAATCATGCCATCCACTGTTGTCCCTTCCTTGACGAGGCTAAAAGAGTTTTGGATGATCGTCCGGTTTCATCGCTACGACTTTCTCCTAGATATAAAAAACTCTTGCCAAGTCCTCCACCAGTTGAAAACCCGACTGGCCCATCATTATGGTCAGCCGAAGCGTCTACCATTGAAAACGAACCCTCTGAATCCATACCAAATGAAATTCAAAGGGTCGATACGGTAGTTGACCCGGTCTTACCTTCAGAGTGTTCATCTTCCATTGATACCGTCACTGAAGAGAAAGAGAATGACACCGTTTAAATTCTTTTCATCAACACAGACTCCGATGAACTTGGGGGTAATCCTCCCATTCCTTTATCGCAGGAAGGAAGTTCATCAAAGTCATATCCGGCCGTCTATTTGGTCCCACCACCAAGCAACCTAGTCGTTTCCTTTGACTGGAATCTACTAGGCAGACCCTGTTTACCAGCTAGTGTACCATTCAAAATCATTGTACAAGCTTACAAAATGTTCATGGTTGGTACCATCATCAATGAAGGGGCTTCCGTGAGTATCCTTTCCTCAACTGCTTGGAAAGCACTTGGTTCACCATCGCTTTTGCCTGAAATGAGAAATCTGACAGGCTTCGACAAGGGAACCAGTCGGCCTTTAGGGATCCTTCCAAATGTACCCATTACTTTGAGAAGGAAAACTGTTCACATGAACATTATGGTAGTTCAAGGACCATTAGATTATAATCTACTCCTTGGACGCGACTATATTTATTGCATGGGAGCCATCGTCTCCTCACTCTTTAGAGTAATGTGTTTTCTGCACGAAGGAAGAATGGTCAAGATCATGGACTAAATGTCATTCCCCGGTTCACACATTGCAAATAGTCAAACAACATCCCTGAATGGTCTTTTCATGCAATAAATGTCTTATCGGTCTCTAGTCTGTCCACCAGATGAGCGCGAGTGATTCAGGAAGATGTGATTGAAACCTACGGGGCATGCACCCTGGTTTGTTTCGGTAGGAAAACCTAGGGTATAGAGTGGATTTCCATGCGGGATATATGACTAGTCTGACAAACCCGTCCTTACAGGAAAATGGGATCAGGCTGGAATAAGATACCTTCGTTAAAGTTATGTGAGTGGAATGCGTCTGCGCCATTCACCTTTGTCTGTTTCAATAGACATCGCCGAGGAAGCATTTTATCTGCTACGCAAATAGAAGTTTCTTGGTAACCTGGAAAGTTTTCGCTATACCTGGGGGCATGCAAACCTTTTTACATGCAAGTGAAAAGCAGCTATTTACTTTTTAAATTTGTATGACCTCTAACCCTTTAAACTCGTAAGGCTTGTCATTTCCTAACTTGCATAAAGAAAGGATCCGTGGCAAATATTGAGAGATGTAAGCCACCTCAAAATAACATCTCGAATGAGACATTCTTATCATACGACTGGCGAGCAATGTTTTCGCAGAGTTCAAGCTCGTTAAAAAATAAACCCTCCACAAGTAGTTTTAGCGCATAGTTCAAGCTCGTTCAAAAATAAACATTAGTCATGAGCAAATGTTTCCCCCGGCGTTTAAGCTCATTAAAAAATGAGCTGGTAAATAACCATTGTGAATGCCTTATCGCTAGATTTTGAGCCTTGGTCGTGTTCTTGCCATCACCTCCACTCTGTTTTTAGCCGATCATTCACCCCCATATGATTGTTTACCCCTTCGAGGAACATCTGTGAAGAGCGATTATGTTAGCCATCCTTGTGACACTGTCGTGATTGGAAAATTCCAAATCTTACCCGGAATCAACTGCTACTCAAAACCATCACTCGTTCCTCGAAAATGAGTCTTCTTTAAGCTCTTTTCACCTGACTCGTAAAATATGAAAAGATTGCTGAGCGATTGGCCTCTATGGCTCGTTAAAGTCATCAGAAGTGCTATCCCTCCTTTATATTTTAATCTTTTTGGACCTGAGGGATTATTACACAAAACAATCGAGTGTTTGTCTTGTTCGGCTCGTTAAAACTATAAAAAATTCATCCCTTTTGTATTATTTTACCCTTTTTCAGACTTAAGGGATTATGTGACGAAAAAGAATCATTGGAGTCTCCTTTTCATTTCTTTCAGACTCTCTAAAATTGAAAGAGACCGAGTTATCTTTGTCATTAAACGCGTTAAAACCGAATAGCGAAAAACTCGTCCAAATGAATGAGAACAAGTTTCGTTGTCGCTAGGCTCACTTAAATATAGCGATAGGTTCACTCGAAGGGCGGATTATAGAACAAGCATATGTTATCCTCCTCAAGCTTGACAAAAATAAAGAGGTATTGGTCAGCAATGATTGGGGAAAATTGGGAAGAAAACTTGAAGAAACTTTATTGGTAGCAAGTCACTCTTGAACATGAAACTTTCCTTCCGCATCCATGCCGGGTTGGGTTGTTCCGTTCACTGGTCATCACCATTGGTCCGTCGCACCATCCATCTTTTGGGTTAACGATACCAATCCATCGTCATTGTTGCCGATATGTTCAAGAGAACTCATTAAAACAATTTACTGTGTCTCACCCACTGCAATATATTCATGCTTCATTCCTTCATGACCGCCACCCTGAACCCTATATCGTCAGTTTGTTTTCACCTCTAAAATCATTTTCTTCGTTTTGTGTCGTTGATGTGGGATTCATTAAGGCCCTCCTGTGACAGGTTGCTTCTTGTCGACATCAGCTCATTATCCAAGAAGTTGACTTAGGAACAAACCTTTCAGTACTTTGAAGCTTGCATGCCTTAATGGCAAGTTTCTCACTTTCGGCGACAAGTTTACATCAATGGCCTTCGATTGAGAGATTTTACGTGGTGTTCGACGACAAGTCCTTTTTCACACCACATAAATTGTACTATGGTACCTTGAGGCTCATTGTCATTATTGGTGATTCCTCTTGCGCCTATTAACAACTTACATCATTGGCTGGTAGTCAGGCGATGTCTTTCCGTGTTCGACTCCAGAACATTTTCACATGGATCGACTTGTACTCCGAGTGAAGATTGAATGAGTTTTGAAGACCCTGGATCTAGTTTCATCCATCTGGCCTGCGATATATTTAGGAATATAAAGACCTCAAGTGTACATCATTTCCGAATAGATGATCATCCAAATCAAAGGATGATGTGTCCATATCATCAGTCTGTCACACAGACGATTGTCTGTCCTATGTACATGAAAATGAATTTATAAAGCTGAGCATGGGAATTCCCGCATCAGCTACATCATGAAAAAATGTTTTCAAAATAATGTATTGTATTGTATCTTATTACAAGTCACCTCCCAGCTCGGAAAAACTTCAGATCCTCATAGTAAAGCATTTCACCCGACATCAGAAAGATTAACGACCTCATGCTTTAGGGGGCAACTGTTATAGAAATTTTGGGGCACTTCAACCCCAATCATAAATGTCTATAAACTAAGGGCTCCTAAGTCCCTAAAAATGTTGCTTCACTGCCTAAAGGAACAAGGTCAACTGATTACATCATCTCCCAGAAGTTCTCCACTGAAAACTGCTCATAAATGGTAAAACTGGACCATACTGAAAGCTCAATGCAGAGGGTGCGATGCATATCACCTTCCCAGTGTACAAGGTGCAATGCATACTGAATTTCTCCTCTGTAGGGTGCGATGGTCAGGAATGGACAAATGGCAGGGACAAAAATGCGAGGTGGAAGATCATGGAATCTTCCAGAAGCTTCTCCTCTGACACTTGCCTCTCTGTTTTCGACCAGGGATGAGTAAGAGATCATCATTCTCTAAGTGGAAGGGAACTATCAGAGAGAGGCACTAATCAAGATCCCAAAGATGACTCACCTTTCTGTAATCATCTATATATGGATCCCTCATCCAGAGATCCAGAGGCTAGACTTTTTATCTTATAGAGAGGTGTTGTGTTTCTGGTGTACATTCATGTGTTGGGTGATCTAGCTTTTCTTGAGGTGAAGAAGGGCTTCCTAGCTGGAGGATGATGCTAGGTTAGTTCTATGGTTGTAATCCTCCTTGCTACTTTTAATCTTAATAAAGCTATTCTTGTTTTCTTCCATATTCTTGTTTACTTGTTTATATATGCATTTATATGGTTAACACACATCTGATCCTGTGCTATTTATGAATATAGATCTTTGTTTCTTCGATAGTAGTATGTTGTTGTGATTCCATAGGTTCTTTTTGAAGCTAGGCAGATGAAGAAGAAGTGGCGAAGCTCTATCAAGAAGGAGAGGAAATCAAGCGCAAGACTCAGGTTGGTCTTCTTCGTTCTCCTCTTGTCTATCTTCATAAAAGAAAAACAATAGTAGACTTTCCTTGTTTGTTTCTAAGATAGCCACCCATCTTAGTGGGAATAGCAGCATCCGAGTGGACACTATTCCCGGTAACATACCCTACCTAATCAAATGTACCACACTCTGGGGTGTACTTAGAAATGTCCCTTCTTCATCACTCGAAGGGGATTTGATCAATGGACTATACTCAGAGCTTGAGTCTTCGTTTCATCTGAAGGGTTTTCCAATTCGCATAGTTTCAAACATCAAGGTAATGAAGTAACCCATTTTTCACATAACAACATCTTAATCCACATTTTTAGAGATCATAAGTACTTACCTTGTAGTCCCTTAAAGAGCTCGCGCTCTGCTTGACTATAACTGACAGTTGTATTGATTATGAATTCAGTCACAAATGATCCAAGTGTTCAGTCAATCCAGTGATCAACAACCCATAGGATGTTTTTTTGTGAAGCTTCCAAGTACTTCACTAGCGTTGGAGTCCACACAATAGGGCCGGCAAGTCTCCATGTACCCTCATTGTCCGCCAATCTAGACAACCACTTGTGCAATTCACTAGGGAAGAAACAAAAAAGGTTCTTGGTTTCGTCTGAGTATAGGTATCTACTCAACCACTGCTCCTTGGATAACCATGGATTTTTGCTCCCCTAAGCTGCAAACACGTGTTCCTTTTGATCGAGCCACTTCTTAATTTTCTTCTTAGTAGGGAACCACTTATTCGACATCACACATTCCTCAGATTGATCCTGGTCTCAGGAAGGGAACCATTTGTTGGCTTAAGGGGGCCTGACCTAGGTTCAAAGTTATTCATGCCAACCAACAAAACCCTAACTATTGGCCCTTTTGACAATAACATGCATAGCGCAGGCTGCAGTCTTACTCGAAGCAGTATTGGGGGATGCTAGAAATAGGTTTCTACATCCAGAGGCATGTGTGATGGTCTCTCCAAGGTTCTTATAGCTTAGATCTGTCTTCATACAGATCTATTCCTTCTAACTACTAACTACTGCAATATATTGAAATGACCTTCAGATCTTTGCGAAGGTACACGATTGTACTTAACTTGCATAAAAGGTACAAATTTACTAATTTTGTGCAACAAATCGTATCCCTAGATCTGCCTTCGCACAAATTTACCCCTCCGAACAGTTAATTTCAACAGATCTATTGAATACTTTGTGAAGGTAGTTAATTACTTTTATCATGCATAATTATTATAGGTCCCATAATTTCCTGAATAAAATACACTTTAATTAATAGAGAACATATCATTGAGTGAAGATGAATAAACCTGAAAAAAGATAAGAAACAAGGCACAAATGCAATGATTCGATCAAAAACAATATTTATTAGATTTAGCATTTAGTTACAGACTTTTTCCACCCTGCACACTCTATTGCAAGGGCCCGCTCACTCAGCTGTGGACTTACCAATGTCTCTGCGCACTCAGCTGCAGGAGCATTCCCCTTTTGCCTAAGGATATGAAACAAACTTTTCCTGCCTTAGGACTTTGACCTTGCAATGATGTTCTATCAAAATTTATCTTCTAAGACTCACTAAGACTCAACTATATATAGCCTTTCATTACAATACCATGGCTTGTGGCCCATAGGTGAGGCTCAAAACCGACCTATCACCTACCCGTACAAGGGACTAATGCCCCTTTGACTCTTACTTAGCTTTGTGCTCCTCTTCCACATTTCTCGGAGACTTTACATCATTTTTACAAAACTAATACAAAACTGTCAAAAATTGAGTCTAGGGACCTTATCCAAACAGTCCCAGTCTATTTTCGCTTAAATCACTCCAAAATCATTAATATGAATATCAATGCTATCAAATTTGTTTTTAATTCAATTAACCAAGAGAAAAAGAATTTTATTTCTTTGCACATCTACTTATTGGAAATAAACATTTGGGTATCCTTTATCAACAATAGATTTTGCAATGGCTAAGTCATGGACATTGCGATGGGAAGTCAAGTGAGACCCCTTTTTTCTAGATGATGAATAGTCTCCAAGCTCGATCTGGCCACCAAAACCACTATATTCTTGATCCACTAATTTTCTTGATCTGATCCATTATAATCCTCTAGGGATGCAAAATGTGTTGCCTCCATAACCATCCCATGGCATAAGTTTTATATCTTGATTCACTATAATTTCAAAGATATGCATGGAGGAAGTTGGGTTTATTGGATGCTCTTGAAATTAAAGCTAATTGTCATGTTAGAAAAGCACTAAAGAAGCAAGAAAAAAATGATACCCCATATCTTTAATCAGGCTTTAAGGGACCAGGTTTGAGAAAAATGCCATACCCAACCATCCTAATGAAGGATGAGGGGGTTGGGTGTGTGACAAATCACCTTTACTATTAACTTTCATAACTTTAAGAAGAGAAAATAGGATGCATAATGGAATTAAGGGATGAGCACATATGATGAAGCAAGGAGGACTTTGTTTTATCTTTAGTGCCATGGGAAGGAGGATTGCAGAGTCTTAACTAAAGTAGGAGCTTATTGTCAAACCACTAGTCTCATTTTCAACAGTTCATGGTGACCTCAAAAGTGAATTGCAGTAAGGTATGAGGTTTTCATTAGTTCCCACGCATATCAAGGAATATCCATATTCACCTATTCATCATAGCAAACATAATTCACTAGGAAACATTGTATAGAAGCATCAAAACTAAAAAATGTTTAGTGGTTGATGTTTTACTATTTCTTTAGCCATATATTATATGGAAAAGCATTTTGGATTTGTGTAAGAGGTAGCATGGAGGTCCATTTCTCTCATGGAAATATATAAATTAAATACTAATCACATTATACCATGTGAAATTCAAACATGCAACTAGTATTTTGACATGAAATTAGGCCATCAAATTGGTTGTTGATTTATGGTTGGCCATGACAAGAAGAGGTCAATATGCATGGTTCTAGTCCATCCTTACCAAATATGGTTCTAGGATCAAGAACCTTGTTGCCACTATGGAATCAAATCAAGAGGGAGTGTCCATCTAAAATGAGAAGTATTACTCCAAATGCATGTGGTCCAATTACAAACTATGATATGAAAATTGTAATAAAGTTGAGATTTGGGTAGAAAACCTTTGGGTGGGTGCGAATGAGGCTAGTTTCAAGTCCTAAATGATTTTAATGGTTAAAAGCACACCTGCATATCAAATTATATGAAAGCTAAGGTGCACAACATTTAAAAATACAAGTATTAATGTAAATGAAATTCCATCAAAGGAACATTCACTATAGTGATAGGTTGTAATTATAAACATCTTGTCCCACATGATATGACATTAAAATAATGACCATGTGAATATCATTAAATAAAATAGTTAATATTAATAAAGTTTCCATTCGAAAAGAATCCTAACAAATAATGTATCAAATTAAGGGAAAACATTGTTATATGTTCATGCTCTATAATACTCCTTTCCCTTACTACACCTACATTCCCATTAAAAAAGTTGGATACGATAAGTAAATAACATCTTACAATTGTTTCTATGACTATACAAATCTCATAATATCATCTTTGTTATTATTTAAAAAGGAAAATTTTGAATTATTAAAAAAAAATGTTTTCAATGAAATTCATCATTCGTTTGTTTTGCAAGTTATAGTCATGAATCTTAGTCATGTGAAATATCATAGAGTTGGGGGTCGTTCTAAGGTAGTGGTTAGATGAACCTTAGCATGAAGGGTTTATGATATTTTATGCAAGGTTTCATTAATAGTGAAAACCTTTATTGTTGCCTTTTAGCTCACAAGCCTTATAGTGGTTGTCATAAGGTCGAAGGGGGGCAAACGGGCACACAACTACTCGATTTTTCTCTACTTGGTCATTTTTTTCAAGCTTATTGTAGTGAAAATCATGGTTTTGAGAAAGGTCCTATGGAAATCTATCTCAAAGGTCTTCCAAAAGGTAATGAAGTCCCCTTTGACGAGATTACTATTCAAATTCATGCCACTAAATATGAAATCGTTCATGATACTCTAAAGCATTGCACAATACTAGGGTAATTTGTTGGAAGAATAACCTAAAAGTTGTGGTTAGAACTTGGACTATAAAAGCCTAGAACTATAAGGAAAACACCTTCCAGTAGAGGTTTTTTTTGGGATGTTTTTAGTATTACAATATTATGAAGAAAAAAAACACTCCACTGCAACCTTCACCATCCATGGAAGAGGTTTTACTAGAAGTTTTAATGAATGTTTTCTATAACTTAAAAAAAATGGGTGGGTGGAGATTTTTTTATCTTGTTTTTCATTTTGAACACACACTGACACACCTTGGTGCATAAATAAAATGAAAAGCACACTTTCTCAAATAATTATTATAGATCAACACTATTTTTTTTGTTTGATTACACATTGGTTCTAACATAATTATTACACATTGGTTATTTTTTTGTTTTATGGCACATTGGCGCTCATATATTTTTTACTTGGATGGTTGTTCTTTTTTGTTTTTAAAATTTCCAATGCTCGTACACCTAAATGCAATAGGGACATATATAGATTTTTATTTTACACATAACAACATTGGTGCCTATATTACCATTCACATCGTAGGGACATGAAATTATAAACATTTTTTTGTGAGAAGTCAACACCATTCTTTGATACTAAACACCAGTATTTCTTCAAAGCACTGGTGTGCATGTCTATTGAAAATAAACTTGTTTTGTATTTTTATGGCATTCACCATTTAGTGAGTTTAAATGAATACAATGCAACAATATGCATATATTTTAATTAATTGTTAAAAGAATAAAATTATTTATTCATCTTAAAAGAAAAATATTTTATAAATATATTGATTTTAAATTTAAATTATTATGTTTTGATATAAGGATTGCATTACTGTGTTATCCAACAAATTACATCACTATTATTTGTAACAATGTAAATGATCCATATATTAATTAATAAGCAATACATCATTTTACATCATTGGACAATGCAATAAGATAAGAAACCTATTTTAGTATATATATGAATAAAAGACCTGTCACCATACAAAATGGGACATTGCAAAGTCCACAATAATCAAAATGTAGTCAATATGTAATTGCTACATTTATCTATAATCCATCGATATCCAATTGGGAAAATATATCGAGCACATTGTTGGCTTGAGGGGGCCTGACCCAGGTTCGGAGTTAATTAGCCAAACAAATCCCTACACTATTGGCCCTTTTGGCATCAGCCCATAGTGTGTGGACTAAAGTATTGCTCAAAGCAGTATGGGGGGATGATGGAACCAAGTTTCTGCACCCTAGATATGTCTGAGGGGTCAATTTAGTCCAATTGTGCCTACCTTCACTCAAGACACTTCGCGCACTTTCCTGACCTGCGAGACATTTGTGATCTGTTAGGATTTCCTTTCTCACAGCCCTAACCGGGGGCTGAGATGCTTTTGCGTTGCTAGGGCAACGATCTGTGCTATTTCCCCAAGTTACACCACGTATCTTAATTATCTTCTTACAATTGTTAGTTAACTTCATGTAAACAGATACCTTATCTCACATTTACTTAATCAACACAATTAGATATGTTCGCTCACCATATAGACAGCATAAATGCAATTTATACCCAATATATTCGATACAGAAAATAGGAAATAAATACATAGAATTGATGTAAAACTGCTCTTTATTAATGATTCAACAATTACAGACTTGACCCACCTTGTGCACTCAACTGTAGGGGTCCGCGCACTTAGCTGCGGGTGTCCATGCACTAAATTGCAGACTAGTAGTGCACTCAGCTACAAAGCCTTCTCCTACTCTACGACCCAAAGACTTGACTCTATGCTTAGATCTTTCGCTATCCTTCTATTACATCATCATTCCTTCTAATTCTATTATTTATTATATCTCAACTACTTAGAGCCTCTCTCTATTTATACAATCCCATGGTCCACAGATCATGGGTAAATCTCTAAATCCAACATTACATTACAAAATTGAGGGTGAACAACCCTATGACTCATTTACAACTTCATACTCTATGCCCACAAAATGTGCAGTCTTTACATTGGATTTACAACTTTTAACCAAAAACTAGGCTTTAAGCCCCAAAACTTTCCTTGGGGAACCCACGCCCAACAGGCCCCCAACACAAACATTGTGACTCACCCTCAAGTCACTCTGTTGGTGTGGAGATCTTTGCATGGAGACCTCCCAACTCTGACTAGATTGCTACAAGATTGACAATGCATTGACCAGCTACTTGTTGCACTTCCTAGACACGATGTTTAGAGACTGATGTAGCTGAACTGTTGTCCTAAACCTATTTATAGTCCCACACCTCTTTTTAGCTACCTGGAGCACTAAGACTATGCTTCTGTCGGCTAGTCAGATAGCTGGGCCACCCATGTATGGCTTCAACCGACTTCCATTCACTTTTCCTGGGAAGGGTTCTCCATTTAACTTTACCAACTTCACCGCGCCACCATCTGTGATTTCCTTAATAACATATGGTCCCATCCCATGCGGAAAACTGAGAAACTCTCGATGGTGGTCCCCAAGTTTTTAAATGTAATCAAGCTCATCTTGCTCTATTACTACGGTCTTTCTATCAAGAAGGTCTTTCTTTATTCCTTCCACAAGCTTCTTGACTTTCGCTTTCGCCATGGCACTTTTCTCCCTCAACCAAACTCTTTCATTCATGAATTCTTGGAGCCTAATATCACCCTATTGGATCTCTTCATCGAGTCCCAACCATTCATCTTCGAGCTCTTCCAATAGTGCGAGCCTTTCTTCCATGGCTCTATAGTCTATTACCCCTGCGAGTGCCACTATGCATGGACTAGACATGATAGACTCCATAGGAATTACGACTTCTACTCCATCGACTGCTATGGGGTAAAATGCATGGTGTATGGAGAATGTAGATACCATCAAAGGTCTTCTCGAGACCTTTGGTAGACTATAAGATTATCTGAAACTACACAAAGTTACATGCAAGTTCATAGACAATAACTAACTATCAAAGCATTAGAAGTAGATTACCTCAAGTCTCCATGTAGATTTGTCTGGAGATCACAATGCAGCCAAGTGGAACTCCCTCAAAGCCTGCTCCAAATCAAGTCCTACACATGGAAGAGACAAGCGTAATCACAACATATAACTCTGATAACTAATACATGAATATATAGAAGAACATCTAATTGCATACAACTAAGCTACTCATGCTAATAGGAATTTAACAAACAACTAAATGAATGATAGTATCAACACCACGAGTAGACACTACAATTGCAGTTCTATATTAATGTTGGAAGAGTGATTACAACCATCTATTGTATCAACCTTTCTTTACCCCTCCAGCTTCTCTCTCTCTCTCCCTTCTTGCTCACTTCTTATGATATGAGTCAATGCTCAATTGTCAAGTATGCTATCCTTTCAAATGCTCTGAGCCCTTTCACAATAGCCCTCACTTTGCTTATATAGAAATTGAGTTAGGGTTGTCAAGCTCCTCCTTGAGTTAACTAGGGAAAAAGCAATGAACTTTCCATGCTTTTCAGCTCTTTCCCATTTTCCTCCTTCTTTCAAATTAGAAATCCTCCAAATAGGTCAAATTTGGATGTTTCCTTGCTTTTCTTGAGTAATTTTAGGAACAAATATCTAGATCTTGATGAGTCAATTTTTTCCTTTGACCATTGGATCTTCACCAAGTTTTAATAATGTTGTTCCCATACTAGAAACATGCTTTATTAGGGTCACTAATGCACCTCCAAGCTTGGTAGCAAGCTTTAAAAAGCAGGTTGTTAGTGCACAACCAGCGTTAGTGTGGAATCAAGGCCTGTGATTGTGGTCTTTGTTTCAACTATCAAGTCTTTCCCCTCTGAGTTGATGAGGAGGTCAATTTGTTGTATAATAGATGCCCCTAAAGTATGATATCAGAGGCTGTGACGATGGCTGAAATAATTTACTAAAACTATAATTTTCCTTTCAAAAAGAGAGAGAGGATCGAAGCTTCGGGCGGTACCGAAAAACTGATACAACACATGTCCTGAGTTGGGTATTCCCATTCTCAATAGCTATGTCAGAGTGATTTTTTGCAAAGAGATATGACAAATGCTGGCCGTTGATAAGAATAATGTGGATCCAGTGTCATAATAGAATCATCTTGATAAGATGTCTCCAAAAACAATATCTGTAGCTTGGGAGAGGAAACAAGGTTAAATGATGCAAGCCTCTACCCAAGGTCTTGATTTCTGCTTCATTGAACAACATAGATCGATACATGTGAATATATGCGTTGACGTCAAACATGCATGAAATCATTTGATTACTAGTCAATAATTGAGATCATTAATAGACGCGAGGAAGGCCACTGATAATGATGATGGTCTCCAAGATGCACAATATAATCTAATGAGCGTGAAAGATGTCTTTGTCATTGAACACCCATTAGAATCGCTTAACCAGGAGCCAATAATGAGAACCCCTGATTAAACACAAGACAACCTGCCACTAATTTCTGCAAGTACCAAGGCACTTAATGTGTTTCTGGGTTGTCTTAGATAGAGTGTTGAAGTCAATAGGAAGAAACATGTCGAAAGGTAGGAAATAATGTGTCCTACATCAATTGACAAGAAATGAGACAGGAATGATTTTGTTTTTTGACGAATCTTTCAAGCATTTGGGTCTAAACAATAGACAGAATGATGGAAGGATATGCTTGATGAGTTTATGGAGGAAACAAAAGGTTAACCCTTGAACAATAGAAGGCACGCCAACGTTTTTAACCATGTAGCGCTAGACTCATGAACACTACAGAGTGTTAGGATACAGAGATGCAATTACATCAGGGTATTTAGGCTAAACTCATAGGATGGTAGGATTCATATTGAGAGGCCATCACAAGGAAGGTTTATCTGAGGGAGTGCCATGTTCAAGGGAATGACTGCTGTCAAACCATGCTTTCTAATACTGAATGCATATGTACTGTCAAATTTCCCCGTCTGATTAGTTTAATAAGTCCAGATGGGTAAACTCATCAATCTTTTCATATTTAAAGAATCTGAAAAGGACCACAAAAGGAGCGACTCTCTGCCTTATCTGATTAGTTTAATGAGTCCAAACAGGCAAAATCGTTGATTTTTTCATGTTTTAAGAGTCTGAAAAGTATCATAAAAGGAGTGACTCTATATCTTCTCTTTGTAATTTTAATGAGTCCAGACTAGACAACTCAGTGGTCTTTTCATATTTAGAGAGTCTAAAAAGATCTTAAAGAGCAACTCCATGGTGGTCCCTTTGTCATAGTTGTTAACTGGGTGCAACAAAAGGTTAATAGTATACCCAGAGCAGATACTTTTCCGTAAGTTAATCTATTGAATTTGGATAAAGAGAAACCTATGTTCAATAGATGTCGACCCCATTTTGTTATGAGTATGAGGAGATGGACTAAACTCATTTTTCGTCGTGAATTTTTAATGAGTCATGTGGCAACAAACTCAATACCTTCATGAAATTTTAACGATTCAAATGAAGGAAACTCAAGGTATCTTTTCAGTTTAGTGAGCGAGGAAAAAGAGGTAAAAGAATTTATCATTCCTCCTTCAATGTTTTAACGAGCCTAAAGGAGAGAAAAACTTGAAGATTTTTCGATTTAAGAGAGAGAAATGGTCCCAAAAAACTAAGTGCTCTAGTTATTGCCATATATTTTTAATGAGCCTGGTGACAAAAAATCAGGAATTTTTCAGTTTAACGAGTGAGAAAAGTACCTAAAAGAATGCTCAGGTCATCTTTATAAATGTTTAACAAGCCTAAAGACAAAACTCAATATTTTTTCAGTTTAATGAGCGAGAAAAAATCACCTAAAAAGAATTTCTCAATTGGTCTTTTTTCAGTTTAATGAGCTAGAAAAAGATCGAAAAAGAGTTGCTCAGACCATCATCGTATATGTTTAACGAGCCCAACGATGAAAGGCTCAAAGATGTTTCTATTTTTTAAAGAGCAATAAAATATCCCAAAAAGTGCTCTTTTGAGAATTGCATAAAATTACACAGCACATGCCTAGTGCAATACTAGGCATAATACTTTTGCAGATAGAGCCCATTTCTGGGCTCCTTGAGCGAGACTCCTTCCCAGTCCTACAGTTCATATGCCCCTTTTGAGAGGACTTTCTTGACAATATGGGGACCTAGCCATAATGGTTGGAGCGTTCCTGCCCCCAAGAGATCATGTTTCTGACCATAGAGGAAAACAAGATCACCCTCTTGGTAAGAATGAAGCTTAACCTTTTTGTCGTATTGGGATTTTACTCGGTGCTTGTGAGCTTCGAGTGCTAATTTTGCATATCGATGGGTTTCGTCCAGCTGATTGAGGTATAGTAAGCATTCTTCTTAGGTAGGAGTTCAACGACTAGTTTCAGGGAAGGGATCTGACACTCAATGGGTAGAGTTGCTTCTAGGCCAGACTAGTTGGGAAGGTGTAAAGCCCGTGGCAGTTTTTACTAAAGTTAGGTATGCCCATAGCACCAAATATAAAATTTGGTTCCAATTGGTTTTATGGTTTACTACCAACCTACCGATCATGGCTTTTAAGACGCCATTTGCGGCCTCCACTTGACCATTAGCTTGGGGATAGTATGGGGATGATTGATCCTGACGAAAACCAAGCAACAATGTTAAATCAAACATCATATGGATTTGGAAGTGAGATCCATAGTCTGTAACAATTGTGTGGGGTATACCAAAACAACAGACAGCCTAATTGAATAGGAATAGCACCACATTTTCTCCATCGGTGTTATAGGTGGGAAGGGCTTTGGCCCATTTCTTAAAATAGTCCACAACTATTATGATATAGTTGTGTCCAGCAGAGGCAATGAGATTAAAGGTGATGAAATCTATCCCCCATTTGGAAAAAGGGCCAACGGAGATCACCGGATATAGTAGGGACGGAGGGGCGCGCACTTTCTTTTTGAATACTTGACAAGGATGGCATTGCCGGACAACCTTGACATAATATTTGAACAAGGTCGCCCATTAATAGCCTACGTACAAGATTTTCTATGTAGTAGATATGCCAGAAAGATGACCGCCACATGCCCCAGCATGGCAGTCATTCAAAACATGCTCCGCCTCTTCATGGGTGAGGCAATGCTGAAGTGCTATATCTACACCACGACGATATAACGTATCGTTAATCACTAGATAGTGTCGCACTTGGTGACGGATGCGACGACGGTCGCTTGTCATGAGTTCAGGGCAGAACCGTTGGGTTTGGAGGTAGAAAAGAATGTCCCCATACTAAGGATCGGTGGTGTCGATAAGATAGATAGCCTCATCTGGGAGAGGATCATGGGCTATATCGTTTGGATCAATGATGGAAAGTTCTGAAAAAAGTTCGACAAAGACTAAGGAGTTCTTCACATTGGCAGTTGCGAAAACCAGATCAAATTGTTGGAGGATCACGATCCATTTTGAATATTTTCCTCCAATTACTTGATGAGACAAAATATGTCTCATGGGATTCTCCAAGGCGATGACAGTATTCTGTTGCAGCATTATGTAGTGTTGGAAATGGTTGACAGCAAAGACGAATTCCAATGACAACTTTTCCACATGCGAATATCTCAGCTCAGGTCGAGCCACGCCTTTGGACAAATAATAGATCACATGTTCACTCCGGTCATTGTGCGTTTGAACCAAGACCATTCCAAGAGACAATGGTGAGGCTGTTAGGTAAAGAAGAAAGTTGTGGCTATAGTCAGGAGCACTGAGGAGTGGGGCTAATATAAGTGCCTTTTTCAAGGCATCAAATGATCATTGAGCTTGATCATCCCACAAATACGACACTCCTTTCTTAAGTAGGCGCATGAAGCCTTTTGTCAATTTGGCATAATTTATGATGAATTGTTGTAAAAGGTTTGCTTTCCCCTGCAAATGTTGGAGTTGAAGAACGGATTGTGGTTCCGGAAATTGAACAATTGCTTTTACCTTATCAGGATCAACCCTAATCCCGTACTTGGAGACAATGAATCCAAGTAAGCGTCTAGTTTCGACAGAGAAAACACATTTATGCGGATGTTGTAAAAGCGACACCTCATAAAGATATGTATTAAATGGTTTAGGTGCTACATTTGTTTCTTCAAATGGGCTATAAGGTCATCCAAGTAAGCCTAAACAATATGCCTGATATCATGAAATCCGTAGTCCATAGCTCTTTGAAAAGTTGCTCCAGCATTCTTTAATCTGAATGGGAGTTTCCAATAGGCAAAGACACTCCATGGGCAGATGAAGGCCATTTTATGCTGGTCTTTCGGGTTTATAGCAATCTGGTTGTAACCTAAGAATCCATCCATGAATGAAAATGATTCACAATCGGCGCAGTTGCTGATGATCTGGTCGATGAACGGTGTCGGATAATTATCCTTAGGACATGCAACGTTCAAGTCTCGATAGTCAACACATACACAGATGGTTCCTTGTTTTTTATTGACAGGAACGATATTAGAAACTCATTCCATTAAAGGAACATGATAGACGAAGCCAGCATGTAACAATTTTTCTACTTCATTTTTTATGGCTGCAGTTTTTGTGGGGATGGACCAGTCGAAGTATTTGACGGATAGGAATTTCCTCATAATACAGGGCGAATACATCACGTAATTCCTTAAATAGGCAGGTGAAGCTTGCAATTTCCTCATGATTGCAATCGGCTCCAATCTAGATGTTTTCCATGACGCCTGTCGTGACAAAAGTGTCGATGAGAAATGTCTTTGAAATATTTCCCATGCTTCCTTCCACCTCCAAAGCTTGGATGGTCGTATAGGGTGAGGAAATTATTTCTGATATGTTAGGGGATAGGATTTGAAGAGGCATCATGTTTGAATCAGATATCGAAACACGATGGTGCCAATCCTCCCAAGGTTGCTCTCTTAAACTCATGATTTCTCAAATAGCTTCATCTGTAGGTAGGACTTGATCAAGTGGATCGAAAGGAGGAGCCGTTATGGGAGGGATAGTGGTACCATTGGCAATAACCAACGTGACTGGAGATGCAGATGTGGATTGAATGGCTTGGTAGGCCAATTCAGCTGGTGATAGCGGCATTTGTTCTCTGTATGTGTCAAGGTTTGAAGGAGCTGGTAGGATCCATGGATCGGTCTGTTCATGAGGAATAGATGAAAGCATGTTGACCATCTGTGAAACCTTCAGCAGCTAAAGAGGGAAATGACCCATGAGGGAAGAAGCCTTCAGTAGACCGGTACCTAAACTAACATAAGAGTCAGTTCCACCTCCTACTAGGGGTATAGAGCCACTTGGTAATGGTGAATAATCAGGGGTACAGAAAGACAACTGATCTACTATAGCTACCTTTCCATCCAATGGAAATAGGATAATGTGAAACATAGTAGATACGATGAGCATCATGGCATATGTCCAACTACGACCCAGTAAGAGATTATAGTCGAGTTTTTTGTTTACGACTTCTATTTCCACCAATATCGTTTTCCCATAAAAGTGATGGGGAAACAGGCTAGGTATCCTTTTGGGATAAATTTGTGGTTGTCAAAGGCTTTAATGGAGTTTGATGGTGGGGTTAGTTTTGGAGAACCCAAGGCGAGCCAACATGAAGCTGACATGATGCAAGTAGAAGCACCTTCATCAATGACAGTTATGCCTATACGTTTACCTTTCGAAGTTATATGCACCTCAAATGAAAGCTGGTGAGAAAGGGGAGGTTTACACTTGTCCATGTCAAAAATAGCAAGCATGGAATCCTTTGGGTCAATACCACCAATAGCCAAAAGCAAAGCTTTTCGTTGTGTTGGGCATGTTTGTAATATTTCGAGCGCCAACATAGCCGATAGCGCTTGCGCCAAATCTTCTACAATGTTGTAGTTTTGGGCGGCACGTGCAGATGTATTGTGCATTGTGCATCGAAGTGCCCATTTTGGGGGTCAAATTAGAAGGTCTGCAACCTGCCTTTCGATATGAAAATCATTGGGTGGCGATGGGTTTGGATTTGAGGAAGGTTCCGCTGCATGAGCGACAGGAGCTCCATAAGATTTGGCTCTTGTGGCGAGTTCTACCATTTCAAATTTGTAAACGGTAGAAGATCCTTCACCAGCTGAAGGATCTTGTGAACCATCATTGCCCCTTGCGAGGGTTGTGGTTAGTTTGTAATAAGCTTTTACTAGTGTTGAGTGGGAAAAGGATTTCTAAGGACAACGGGGGTCTTACCAGTATCCCTTTTGGTAAGGTATTCTGTGCATTCCTGAAGATGCAGACAATGCCAGGTCATGTGGTATTTAGCACAGAGTTTGCATGGATATCTGGTGGGTTTATCCTTTTCCTCGTCAGTAGGTGCAGTGGCCTTTTGTTTTGGGTTTGGTTGCTTTGTTGACTGCTCCTCAGAAGGAGCGGTATTTTTCTTATTCTTCTTGTTCCTGCCACCGGATTTTTGCATATACTGCACAGAGTTTATCGCTGTGGCAGGAAGAGTAGTTGATTTGGTAGAGGGGTCCACTGACATCTTTGCGATGTGACCGCTGAGTTGTTTTACAACAGTCCCAAAGGTTGCACCAACAATCCCGTCGGTGTGCACTACAGGGTGCTGAGTAACGGAAACATTGGGGTTGCCAGGGGAATTGAGGATTATGTTGTAAAGAGTGCCAGATTGTGAATATATTAGATCTAAGTGCTGCACATGACATATGGATTGGTCTTTTATGACCGCACCACTTAGAGTGACATCTCTAAAGATTTGCAGGAGTGTTATAGACATTTTTGGGCACTTCAACCCCAATCATAAATGTCCATAAACTGAGGGCTCCTAAGTCCCTAAAAGTGTTGCTTCACTACCTAAAGGAACAAGGTCAACTGATTACATCATCTCCCAGAAGTTCTCCACTAAAAACTTCTCATAAATGGTCAAAATTGGACCATACTAAAATCTCAATGCAGAGGGTGCGATGCATATCACCTTCCTAGTGTACAGGGTGCGATGCATATTGATTTGCTCCTTTTTAGGGTGCGATGGTCGGGAATGGACAAATGGTAGGGACAAAAATGCGAGGTGGAAGATCATGGAATCTTCCAAAAGCTTCCCCTCTGACACTTGCCTCACCATTTTCGACCAGGTATGAGTAAGAGATCATCATTCTCCAAGTGGAAGCAGGAACTATCAGAGAGAAGACACTAATCAAGATCCTAGAAGATGACTCACCTCTTTGTAATCATCTATATAGGGATCCCTCATCACAGAGATCAGTAGGCTGGAATTTTGTATCTTATAGAGAAGTGTTGTTGGTTTTCTGGTGTACATTCACAGTGTTAGGTGATCTAGCTTTGCTTGAGGTGAAGAAGGGCTTCTTAGCTGGAGGATGATGCTGGGTCAAAGCACATGGTTGTAATCCTCTTGCTACTTTTCATCTGAATAAAGCTATTCGTGTTTCCTTCCATATTCTTGTGTACTTTTTTATATATGCATGTATATGGTTAATATACATCTGATCCTGTATTATTGATGAATTTAGATCCTTGTTTCTTGCATAGTAGTATGTTGCTGTGACTCTGCAGGTTCTTTTGAAGCTAGGCAAACAAAGAAGAAGCGGCAAAACTCTATCAAGAAGGAGAGGAAATTAAGCGCAAGACTCAGGTTATCCCTCTTGGTTCTCCTCTCGCCTCTTTTCATAAAAGGAAACAATAGTAGACTTTGATTGTTTGTTTCTAAGATAGCCACCCATCTTAGTGGGAATAGCAGCATCCGAGTGGAAACTATTCCCGGATAACAAGGAGTAAGGACTTGCAGAACCAGTTCGTTAAGAGAAAGTTTAGGAGGGGATCTTTGACTAACCTCCACCTATGTCTCCGTTCATGTATATGATCGGAGATGTGGGTGGAAGTATCTTGATGAAATGAAGTGAGGAGCTCTATCCCAGTCTCATAACGGATGGGTAGTTGGAAGTGCTTTAGGAATTCCATCGCTAAAGCATCAAAGGTGTTTACTGATGCGCGTGGTAACTCAATATACCATTTCTCTACATTGCCAGTGAGGGTGCAGGGAAAATGATGTAACCGGATACTATCATCCACCATAGAGTTCGAAACACAACAAAGATGGTAGGTGGTGATATGGGTGCCCAGATCCTCCCCTTGTTTTCCATCAAACTTTGGGATGTCCATTGGTATCTTATGCGAGACCAGCGACCATTTTAAGTTGTGATAGATGTGGTCATTCATCAACTTGTAGAAGTCGGGTATATCCAATGTTTCCAACAAAGGCAGAGAGTTTGTTGCCTCTGACTCGGACCATGGTGATGATGGATGACTTGAGGAGCTTTGCACTCCTCCCATCATTTGGCTCCCAATATTGTACATGGGTTGTGTGGTGTAGCAATTTCTTTGAGGTATGGTGTTGTAGAGTGGTTTTCCATAAGGATTTTGATACTGGGGTATAGAATTTCCCCTAGGATAAGCGGTGCCCCCTTAACTCATTTGGATGTGTGAGTAGGGTGTCCCCATGGATTGGTTGGGAACCCCTTGAGGATTCCCACTCGACACAGAACTAACCATTTGTCCTTGATTGACAGAGGGAATGCTCATGTCAATTAGCGAATGACCGTGCATCCCTGAGAATGGAGGGGGAATTTTTACGTTCCCTACCAGCATGTGCATATTGTGAACCCCCCCAAGTATATGGATCTGGGGTTTGAACTGTACAATGGCGACCGATCATGTTGTTGGTAGACAGGAACCACACCCATAGTGCCACATTGAGTGTTATAGGGAGCGTTGTATGTGGCACTTGTCTAAGGTATGCAGTTTGACACTAAAGGGGTGGAACCCAACATCGGCTGGGTTCCACTCGTAGATGGTGTCATGTGAGTGGTTGTACCTGGGACAAATGGGATAGGGGGGTTCACCATTGATGGCGTTGTGATGACTGTCAATTAGGGAAGTGGTGGAGCATCGAAAGCATCCACAAAGTTCCACGACTCATTAGTCATCGACGAGATAGATGGAAATGTTCCAACTATCGAAGCAGGAAGTACAGGTACCATAGGATCTAAGACAAGTTCCAACAGATTCTTGAGCAAAGGGTTAAAGGGAGGAAGGAATCCTTCGATAAAGAAATCCTCCAGAAAACTTGAATCGTCGGTTGTCCAAATAGATGTTGTGTGAGATCTAGGAGACTGATCCCCCAAAGATGGGAAATTTGGTTCAATGAAACTTGGTGGATCTTCCACAATGAGTGGAGGAAGGCCTAGCAATTAGCTAGAGTGACGACGAGGGCCAGATGTAGCCATGGTGACTGTTAAGTTTTAACAATAAATTTTATTGTGATATTCGTTAAAGTCTCAAATGATAGCACTCAGATACCTAAAAAATAAAAAAAATGCACTAAATTGATCAATCAGCGAACAGAGGGAAATGACCCTATCTGATAAACATCGATCACGGGAGATGAAACCCAGTATCTCAATGAATAACAGAGAAGGTTGGCCAGATGTGCAGTTACAGTTACTCTAGAGCTTCACCTGAACCTCAGATTAAGGGTCCAAGCACTCTCGTGAAGACGAGCACCCTCGCAAAAACTGAAGACAGAGTAGGTCCGTCTGTGTTAGGTACCAGGACAACCCATCCTAGTCACCTTTTGTAAGTACCTATAAGTTTGGCCACTAAAGATACCTTAGATCACAGTCACCACCATGGGGGACATAGTGTAGACAACATGCTGTGTGGGTAGGATACTTGAGTCCCCGACTCAGCTCCGAAATCCTAGAAGGGATCCCCAATACACAGAATACCCAAAGGATTTGTAAGAGAAGGTAGGCTACCTTCACCTATAGTCTGATGTTGTCTCATATTTTGCTCCGCTTTTACTGGAGTGGTCCCAGTAGTATGAGTGCAGAAGGAATTTTTCTTTCTTTTAATGACACTAGTTTGCTGTTCAATCTTTGGCAGTTTTAGTCACTCTTCTTATCCCAAGATCCTAGCCTAGCTAATGTTTGTTTGCTCAATAAAGAGTTACTGATTGATTTTAGGTAAATTTTATGTGTAATTGATTATTGTCTTCGATAGGGGAGTTGATGTATGAAATGTGGTGAGACTCTGACTCAATAAATCATGCAAAAAACAATGCTTTGAATTTTTTTCAATTCGATGAAAACAAGCTGTATTCTTCAAGTGAGAGTTTTTCACATATTCATATTATTTCCATGCATTTCAGTAATTTAACACATGCATAACCAAATAAATTCTTTCCAGTGTTTCTTAAAAACTACCTAAAACCAAAATAGAGAAACTTTTAACCAACTAAATAGAAGGATGAATAAAAAAAGTGAGTCTTTCTTTCGTAAAAATGCTTTTAAGAAAGAAAAAACAAAACTATTTCCCTAAAAAAAATTTCAGGACACCTATTTTGCTAGCAAAATGCAGTTACAAATCTTCATTCAGTCCATGAAAAGGTGTCCTATCCCCTTTTGCTTTAAGACACTGCTAAAAATCAAGGTATTGGGAGACTAACGCTCTATAACAGTGGCTACAGAGAGTTAGTATGCCCACTAACGGTCCCTGTGAACAGGCACAATTCTTTATAAAGCTCTGCGTAGCTTGCTAACCTGCGTTAGTGTAGGAAATAAATTAAACAAATGGATTTCGGAGGTGAATACTTGTAGGCAAGATGTAGCAAGATCTTTGGTGGGTCAGAAAGGGATTGCAGAAGTATAGGGAGCTCTTAAAGGAGGAGAAAACAAAGAAGAGTTTGGGTAAACCAGGAACTAGATGTATAGTCCCCAGTGGAGTCGCCAATTTTGCTATGGGGTAAAATGCACGGTGTATGGAGAATGTAGATACCCTCAAAGGTATTTCCAGGACCTTCGGTAGACTATAATATTATCTACAACTGCATAAAATTACATGCATGTTCATAGACAATAACTAACTATGAAAGCATTAGAAGTAGATTACCTCAAGTCTCCGTGTAGATTTGTTTGGAGATCATAATGCAGCCAAGTGGAACTCCCTTAAAGCCAGCTCCAAATCAAGTCCTGCACATGGAAGAGACAAGCGTAATCACATCATATAACTCTGATAACTAATACATGAATATATAAAAGAACATCTAATTGCATACAACTAAGATACTCATGCTAATAGGCATTGAACAAACAACTAAATGAATGATAGTATCAACACCACGAGTAGATAGTACAACTTCAGTTCTATATTAATGTTGGAAGAGTGATTACAACCATCTGTTGTATCAGCGTTCCTTTACCCATCCAGTTTCTTTGTCTCTCTCCCTTATTGCTCACTAGGGAAAACTCAATGAAATTGCCATGCTTTTCAGCTCTTTCCCATTTGCCTCCTCTTTAAGATTAGAAATCCTCCAAATAGGTCGAATTTGGATGTTTCCTTTCTTTTCTTGAGTAATTTTAGGAACAAATATCTAGATATGTGTGAGTCAATTCGTTCCTGAGACCCTTGGAACTTCACCAAGTTTCACTAATGTTGTTCCCATAATAGCAACATGCTTTAGTAGGGTCACTAACGCACCTCCACTCTTGGTAACAAGCTTTATAAAGCAGGTTGTTAGTGCGCATCCAATGTTAGTGTGGAATCAAGGCCTATGATTATGGTCTTTGTTTTAGTTATCGTGTCTTTCACATCTGAGTTAATGAGGAGGTCAATTTGTTGTATAACATTGATCAACCAAAAAAGCGTCTTTCTAGATGTGTGCAGGTTCCAACCACTTCGTTGCGTGTTGCATACCTTGTTCAACATGTTGCACACCTTGTCAAATGCTTCTACGTGGATAACCTTATGCACGATTTTTCTTCCCACATACTGTCTGTCCAACCTTAAGAGCAAGTTGCACATCTATTCCCCCAACACATTGTTATTGACCATACCTCTCAGTGCGGAGTTCATGTGCATCTGCATAGGTTGTTTTCCATATGCCTGTATCCACTTGGCTAGATGTGCGCGTGGATCATCCCGTCCATGATACTTATTTGTTAGTCACATCTTAGGCTTCCCAAAATGCATGCACATCATTCTCTTGCATTCATGCCAATCCTTAAATCTCCCTTTGTGTGTACCCCACCACCTCACGGGCATAGCGCGCAGTACCCAATTCAAAGCCTAGAAGCATTTCTTTTCCAACACTTCTCTTTCAAATCTATCCAATAAGGTATCTACCTCACTTATCCCTTCATAAGTAAGCGGGTCTCTTACTTCTGTCGATACACAGTGCAGTGACCTTGTCATCATATTACAATTTAGTGTATTCACCTCATGTAACCAATTCTTCCATCGCTCTATTTCCTCATCTGAATTTGAAGTACAGGAGCTCTCACACTCCCATGCAAGCCGCCCATCCACAGTGGGATTCACCTAGTCCTAGTTTCATGTTTTTATCTTATAGATGTAGTCCAAATCATTATCACTTTCATAGTTGTGCACTGGCTCTGTATAGTGCGATACTTCAACAGGGTCCAGAGGTATAACTATGCGTAGTGACTTCTTCTCAAAAATCATCTTACGCTTCTTCAGATTAATCACCCCATTCATGTCAGTGGCCCAATCAATTCCTAACAGCGCGGGGTAGGGATTGTTATCATCAACAATATATATTACTTCAAAGTTTGCTATCATGCTCGCTCCCTCAATATCCATAGTGATTCCCTGCAATTGCCCCATGGGTATTATTTTTTGTTGGTTTTCCATTCGCAGCTGAATAGGAGACCACTGCAGAATAGGCCTCCCCATGTGCTCCCATGTCTACTTTGGCTAAACATTCGCGTCCAATCCTAAATCTAGAATTACTTAGTCCATATCATATTCTCCAATCTACGTAATTAACCTCATTTCTCTTCCTATCCTTGTCTTATGCTTTCCAATCTTCCAGACTATGTACGGTTCTCCTGGCATGGTCCCAACAGATCTATTAATGAGTTCATGTAATCCTTTTATAGCCTTAGTGTCAACTAGTAACTTCATGCATGTTTCTAGGAACATTGTAAGCATATATGGGTCCATCCAGAGCTCCATTCTATCTTTGCTTCCTGAAGTGGAGGCATCAGCGTAGCTCTTCTTAGCTTCCATGAAGGTTTCCCGAGTGCGATCCAAATCAAACTTTGCTTATTTTGCTAGAGCTTCGTGAACCCAAGTATTATCTTCAGGCTATTTGCCTTTGTCATATCCTGTCATGATTCCACTTCAGAGCACAATGTTCACATTTTGATCTTCTTCGCGCATATCACACCTCATCATCTGTAGGTTCTAAGTCGAGGGAGGTGGTAGCACTCCTTTGTCATGTATCTTAGCTATCAGTGTAGGACAGTCTTCCATCTCATGATCAAATAATGTGCAATATAAACACAACGACCATGTCAAATTCATACAATCATGGGCATAACATCCTGGCCCTCCGTAATTGTAGCATATCAACTCACTGTGACCTCTTTTCGGTCCTCCTCTGCATCGGCCTTGTTCGCGCCCCTGAAATCTAGTTCGTGCCACTCCTGCATTCTGGTCTAGGGGTCATGATTTGGTCTGAACTCTGTAGGTGGGAGTTCTATCCATCATTAGATCATAGCTTTTACAAGTGCACTCATCATGTCCTATTGACCTACAAAAATTATAAAACAATTGCTGCAAATTTTGTGTATACTTTTGTAACAAATGATAGCTGTCCGTAGCGTGTTTTCCACCTATTTGGAAAATTGTGCACCACAAGGCAAGTGCCGTGCTATGTCCTGCTTGTGCTTTTGGCCTTAATGGCATCGGTTCTCCTCCCACATGGTAATTTTTCAACACTGGGCAGTGGTCCTTATCATGACCCTGACCCTTGAATTTATGCACCACACCTCTTCGTGCACTTCTGGTTGAGATGTTTTGTCTTGTTTTAGACTATGCATCTCCAAGAATAAATTTTTCAACTAAATGTGGATCTAATGAACTCCCAAGTTAGGATCCTGCATTGGGGTCTCATGAAGCCTCATCACGATACATAAGGCCTCTTCATGAGTCGTTAACTTTTGTTGTTATAATGTGCTCCTTAAATGTGGCATTAGCAATGCTACAAACCATTCGCGATGTTGTCTATCCGTCAGATTCATATTAGCTTCACGAATCGTACACTTCAACCTATGATCCAACTCCCAAGGAGTCTCATCTAGTAGCATTGTGATTTCTTTGAATCCAATGATCGACTGTGCTTCAGACTTCAACCTGTTAAATTCTTTGTTTAGCATTGCTTGGATATTCGTGATTCCCACATTTGGATTATCATTGGAGTGCTTAATATACCAGGTCAGCACACAATCCTACAATGTGTTAACCAGTGTTGATTTCTTCATATTGTCATCTATAACTCCCTGTGCTTCCCATACGGCTCTTAACACGAACAAAAATTGGTCTGAATCCTCATTTCCCAATCCCTTGAACATAAGAAACTTTATCATGCTTGCCATATTGACTCGCGGTGGTGGCGGAGGTGGTACGGGTGAAGATGGAGGTGAAGGAAATGAAGTTGGTGGCGGTGTGGGTGGGGGTGGTATTCATGGAATTCTTTGCCTTATTAGATGGATCACACTTTGCGGCGAGACCTTCACAAGTTCTTCCTTATCCCCTCGCAAAGGTGAAATCAAGGGGCCAGTTTTTGGTCCCTTATTTCCTTCATTCCTGTAATCTTTTCCACTTTGCATAGCCCCGAACATAAAGTTAATTGCATAACCCTCTTTTCAAAAAATAACATTTTAATCCAAGTATTTAGAGACTTTATGTACTTACCTCGTGGTCCCTTGAGAAAGCATCACTCTCCCTTGTTGTAGCTAACTGAAGTGTCAATCGCGAACTCAATGATGAATCCTCCTATAATTTGATTGAGCCAGTGATTAATGGCACACGAGATATTATCCTTCGATGCTTCCAACCTTTGCACTAACTCTGGGGTCCAGACAATAGGATTGTCAAGTTTCCACCTTCCTTAACTCTCTACCAGCTTCATGATCGACTCATACAGCTTAGTAGGAAAAGACGTGAAGAAGATTTTATGGATCTCTATGTACAAGTAGCAGCCTAACCACTCTTATTTTGTCAATCACGGGTTCCTGTTCTCCTGTGCCACGAACTCATAAATCCTCCAGTCTAACCAACCTTCAATTTTCTTCTTAGTTGGATTCCAATGACACGACATCAGAAATATCTATGCAGATTCCAGTCCTAGCAACGAAACCATTTGTTGGCTTGAGGGGGCTTGATCCAAGTTTAGAATTAATTAGCCAAACAATTCCCTACACTACTAGCCCTTTCGGCATCAGTCCATGGTGCATGGACTGAAATCCCACCCAAAGTAGTATGGGGGGATGATGGAACCAAGTTTCCACACCCTGGAGATGTCTGAGGGGTCAATTTAGTCCAACTATGCCTACCTTTGTGCACTGTCCTGACCTGCGAGACCTTCGCGATCTATTAGGATCTCCTTTCACGTAGCCCTAACCAGGGGCTGAGATGATTTCACACTTCTAGCAGAACAATTTGCGCTATTTCCCCAAGTTACATCGCGTATCTTACTTATCTTCTTACAATTGTTAGTTAACTTCACGTAAACAGATACCTTATCTCACATTTACTTAATCAACACAATCAAATATGTTCGTGCACCATATAGACAACAGAAATGAAATTTATACCTAATATATTTGATACAAAAAATAGGAAATAAATACATAGAATTGATGTAAAACTTCTCTTTATTAATGCTTCAATAGTCACAAACTCGACTCGCCTTGCACACTTAGCTGCAAGGGTCCGCGCACTCAGTTGTGGACTACTGGGCCTCTGTGCACTCAATGGTAGAGACTTCTCCTACTCTAGGACCCAAAGACTTGACTCTATGCTTAGATCTTCCTCTATCCTTCTATTCTATCATCATTCCTTCTCATTCTATTATCTATTATATCTGAAATACTTAGAACCTCACTCCATTTATACAATCCCATGGTCTGCAGACCATGGGTAGATCTTTAAAGCCAACATTACATTACAAAATTGAGGGTGGATAACCCTATGACTCATTTACAACTTCACACTCCGTGCCCACAAAATGTGGAGTCTTTATATAGGATTTACAACTTTTAACAAAATACTCGGCTTTAAGCCCCAAAACATTCCTTGGGGGATCCTATGCCCAACACACATTAAACAAAATCCTTGATTTTTATTAACAAAAATTCCAAATCATACAACTTGCAATAACATTCAATTATATTAATTATCATTCATCACTTGAATTTTTGTCATCACTCAAGTTATGTGCATGTCTCATTTCTTCATCACTTGTAGGTGACATTGTATGTGTTTTATCTAAATTTATATTTTCTTGACGAACTTGTTTTTGAAATTCCATCTCTTCATGTTCCATCTACAAACATAAAAATAAAGTGTAAGAACAATATCTACATTTATATAGTATAATATACATGATTTCATATATCAAAAGGCATAATATTGCAATGAGTGTTTCATAAACAATACACATTCTTTCAAAGCCATATTCCATGTCATTTCTCAAAATATCTCTCAATAGCTCCACTCCATACTTTGTTTCTTACATGTTTAATATGTCATGATAAAGCATACATATAATTAATATAAACGTTTCTCGTTGTTCCATTATTTATAAAAATCAGGAAAGTTAAACGACATAGCTACTTACAAGTTGTTTAATTAAACTTTGATACTTCATCATATATTCACAACCCATATGTAAATAAGGTTTGATCAATTTTTTGGTTCGCTCTTTTTGTATGCTAGAACTTATTAGAAGAAATATGTACAATATTGGATTATTCTTGCTATTTCAAGTATTATGGGTCTCATTGGCCATTTTTGTTTGTCAGTAAGAAAGCATTTCTCTTGATTATAAAGATAGACAGATGAAAGTCCAAATATCTACAAAGGATTGGCATATCTATAGCCCTATTCTCCAACCCAAAAATATCGTTGATCCAAAAAAATATTACTTCTTAGGATTAATGAGACCTAATCCAAACACTTAGAGATCTAAAATATTTCCATATAGGAAACCAAGCTATCCAAAATCTAAAAAACTTTATGTTGGACATATAAAATTTTTAAATTAAATGTTGGGCCTTCCGATAGTTACAAAACAAGACTCCTTGATTATATATTTTATGATTCCCTTGTCACCCAGTTGCCTCATGTCCTACGTGATCTCTATTCACTTGATCAAGTGTGGATAGGTATGCTTGAACGAGCTATGAATCACAAGATACTTTCTTTTCCTAGAAATCAGAGTTCTAAGACATATTGAGGTTGTAACATATTCACTATTATCACAATAAACATTTCACATTTTTTAATATTTTTTGGAAAATGCTGATATTTGTAGTGTTAGTATTTAAACTTGTAATAACGAGGGAAATTTTCGTTATAGCGGGGTTGTAAACATTTTTTGGAAATCTGAATAAATAAGCAGAGAATTTTGCAGCCATTTTCCAAGTAGTAGAAAGACTCAAAGTCTACATCAGACCCTATCCATAGGAAAGTGCTCTAAACAAGATTTCCAATGGTATGTGGAAATCCAAAAATGGACTCTTGGGTCAAAAGATATGGCCTGCTGAAGTTTAAGAGTTTGAAGTCTTTGAAAGGAAGGCATATCAAAGGTCTAGGGCATATCGGTGATCACACATAAGGACAAGGGGAAATCAGCAATCACATATTAGAGGTCCAACGCAAATTGGAGGTCAGTGCATTGGAGATCCAGGGAATCAACAATCGACAATCGGCAAATCGGAGCATATCAGTGAACATTACATCAAAAATTGCATATCGATGCTTTTTCAAGGTGACAACCTTAAGAATTTTGCGATATGCAAATTCCAATATTGTTAAAACCATCGAGAAATCACTGATAGCGTTAAAACCATCGAGAAAGCACTGATAGTTTTAAAACCACTGGGAATGTTGAAACATGTTAACAAAGCATTTCATCATAAAACCAAAGGTGGATGGGCACTTTCTCTCTCCTCTAGTGGACATGTGGTGACATATGATTGGTTCCAATAAAGCTATGTGGCATCTAGCATTAGCATTATGTTGCAGTATGACAGACACATGGTAGGAATTTTTGGCATTTTGAGGGGACCTAAGGGTGAAAATCTAGGTGACACGTGTCACCACTCAAGAGGTACCACATCGACTAATGACATCATATCAAAGGTTGCATATCAGAGGTTGAGGAATATCACAACTCTAAAGTAAATCGTCTGATGAGAGGGGGTTCCAATATTGTGGGTGGTGCATGGTCTTTAAGACTTAAAGAAACTTAGGCGCTAAAGCATTTAACAAAGGAAAATAGCCCCTGACAGTGAACAAAACACCTTAGCACCTCAAGACTAGGTGGTAGGTCACAACCCTTGGTCTTATGGTGAGGAAATGTGGGAATGGCTAAAGAAAAAGGAGCCATGATAGAATTAAAATTCACGTTAAGTTACGTTATAAAGGGCTTCTGATATAACATTAACCCAATAATCACTGGCCTGTTATATAACATAATAAAAGGCCAAAGGAGAAAAGCACAAGGGGCTGAGGAGTATTAGTGAAACAATAAGGTGAAGACTTCTACGATAAGACCATATATAGAATTGAATGCGTATGAGTTGGTAGCTGTTGAATCACAAGAAAATAGGGGTTGGTAGTTTGAACAGACAGTAAACAAGTTTTTGAGGAAATCCCTACAGCCACTCTAGATTCCAAGGTAGAGGATTGGCATTAATGAACCAATTTCCTGATTTGAAGGCTAAATATTTTCCACTAGAATTGAAGAAGAATGAAGGAGGAATTTTGATGGATTGTTGCAGAGGGACCTGTTATGCTAGCAGAAATGATAAACTATAGTTAAGGGACCTGTTCTACTTTCAATGGAGGCAACTGACAAATATTTATTTTTTCCTAAATATAAATATATTTTCCTATAGTTATTCTATGAAATACAATTTTTTTTTAAGTTTATCTTTGCATACATGAACTTGAAAGATATTTAAAATATCTCAGTTTCTGTAGAAAACCT
>APFE030211712.1:0-11643 GCA_000404065.3 Pinus taeda
AGCCTTTTTCTTGGCATCATGGAAGTGGGTGAGGTCTGATTGAACCAATTGTCTATAGTATTCTAGTGCAAATAACCTCATTAGCACATATTTTGGGAGCCTATATGGGCAGACTTCGCATCCATAAATCCTGAAGACTGTATGGTGCTCATATAGGTACCAGTCACCTATCTTGTTTTTCTTAGAAAGCTGCAGAGCTTTCTTGATCTCACTGGACACTCTGGGAGGTGGGGTCTTCATTATCATGCAGCAGAGTGGGTAGATAAATTGGTCAACAAATTCACAAAAGGTGTATGGTGAAACTGTCACGCTGTGGTAGACTGAGGTCCAGAAGATAACAGATCTTCTCTCTCCCGTTTGATCCAACCTTCTGATATAGCATGGGAAGGCTTCAGAATGATAGTACATAAACATGTGGTAAAGGTAGCCTGAGTACCTGAAGACCCCTGTCTATCCAATTTGGTCAGCTGAGCATGGATCTTGTTTGCAATGAATTTGGCAAAGTTGTATTTTTTGGTAGGGGGTTTATGTGGGCTGTATACAGAAAGCATTGCTAGCATGCCTCTGTCCACATGTTCACTGTTCTGATACCCCAATACATAGGCTATCATGTCCAATAATAGCCTGCCCACCTCACTGAATTGATCATAGTGATAAGGAGGGGGTTCTGAGGTCTGACTTTCGGGCCTCATGAAGTCTCTGCTGATTCTCTGTAGCTCTTCACTGGTCAGGTTGTTACCAGCGTCCATTAATTGGTCCATGGAGAATGGGATCAGCAATTCGGTTTGATCAAAGTGTAGCATTTTGTTGATGGTCTCAGCATTGATATGAAAAAGGATTCTTCCTGATGAAGTGCTGATGGCTCTGTGCTCTGCATCATAATGATCAGCGCAGAGGTGAATGATTTCAGGGAAAACATTCACAGCTGGGAGACAATAGTAAGGCAGATTTGACTCCCAGACTCCATGTGTGCTATGTCCATTCTTGTGGTCTTCCCTTAACCTACTGAAGGTCTGCAAAAAATCCCTGCTCCCTTCAAAATCTCCAATGAGACTGTCTTTATCAACTAGTGTCTGGGCTTCCAGCTGTTTGCTTGTCTGACTCTGTGAGGCCACACTGATGGATGAAGTTGCAGGGGAAGCCATGGTAGGAGCTGGTTTGTGGGAGAATAGTTCAATTATGCAATGAAGTCTTTCCGGCTCTAACTCAACTGTTAATACAGTGAGTTCTTCCTGTGCAGAGGGAATTAGTAAGTTGAATTATACTTTCTTTTGTAAAATTCACAGGATGTGATTGGTCAATGAGAATTTTTATAGGGTTTCCTCAGGTTTGTCTGTTTGTAGTATCAATTGGACTGTACTCTGCAAAAGGGAACAATGCGTTGCACCTTGGGAAGGTTTTTCGGGGTTTCAGCCCGCGAAACGAGATCTGTTTGGCTGAATTGTGGTTTCAAGGTGCTGTGGGTTGCTTGACAGACTTAGTGTAATAGGGAGCAGCAGAATTTGAAGGTCTTAATGGTGTTCACAGGTGGATTTACAGAGAATTTGAGAAAACAATGGCGAAATGGGGAAACTGGCTAAATACCTGGATAAACCGGCTTGGGCTCTTGCCAGCTGAGCTGTGGACGATTGGCACCGTGTTTCTGAACTTTTGAACGGTTGGATTCTTCAAATTGGCTGCCGGGGTCAAATTTCGCACCAGCTGGTCGTTCAACGGCTCTCTTTCTTAATCAAATGAAAATGACACAAAACGGCATATTTGGCCGGTTATAACGTTAATTTTGGTAAAATAACGCGATTGGCGCTTTTCTGCTGGTGACGTCAGCATGACGTCATGGTGGGCCCGCCGTACAGTGATGACGTGGCGCTGACGTGCTGGCCAGGGTGGCGGGACACGGTGGCAGGACGATGCAGTGGCAATACAGCGTGGAGGTTGACGGGGCGCGGGAGCGGGCGGTCGTGAAGTGACGTCAGGGTGACGTGGTGGTGGCAGGCGGTAAGTGGAAAGGTGGTAAGCGGGTTCCCCGCACCGCTTTTGGAGCCAAGGTGGTATCAGGGAAGGGGCTCCGAACAGCTTCCGCGCCCGCCACGCGTCCCTGTACGGGCCGAAAACCACTCTCCCCGGACGTTATCGATCGGTTACTTCGGGTCATGACATTGACCGCCCACCTTTGGATCTCGGCCAGCGGAGATCGGACGGCTGGCGGGTCCTCCGACTGGTCGTGCAGGTTTGGAAGGGGCCCGCCCAGCGATTAAAATATTCAGTTTAATAATGCGCCGGGGACTTTAGGTTTAAGGGTTTTTTGCGGGTTTTTTCAAGTTTTGGGCGAAAATCATTTATAGAGCGCAAACTATATAAAAAAGGGGTAAACTGGATTTTATCAAATATAAAGGGCAAATGACCCCCGACCTTAGGATAAAGCGCGGGGAGGGTAATTTTTCACTGTTTTCCGCCCTTTGGTGATTTTTTGGGTTTTTCAAAGGTTTATCAAGGTTTTTGAGGGTTTTTTGAGGAAAAATGGCATTTGGGGAATGGAGAGTGGTCTGAGGTGGTGCAAAGGGTGAGTTTTGGGTTCTTGACCTTGACCAGGTGTCAATTCAAGTCCCAGGGAGAAAATGGTATGGCTATGGTGCTAGGGAGGGGATATTTAAGCATTGTGGGGTTTATACACCATGGTGTTTATAATAATAGGGATAGTGGGGTATAGGGAGCTAGAATAGTAGAGTTAGCTGTTAGCATGGAGAAATTCATGAGTAGGAGCTAGATGAACCAGGTTTTGTTTGCAAATGGCTTGAACTTAGGAGTAGTTCAAAATGAAAAGATTTTTGCACAAGAAATGTGGCTTCTCAAGGGTATAAGAATGTAAAACATATGATTTCTCATACTCTGTGCAACTTTGGGGAAAGGGAGTTAGTAATGACTGTTTTACAAATGAGAACCAGGGGAGTTAGTCATGCTATATAGTGCTGCTCTTCCTGTATACATTTCAGCAACTTTGATTTTGAAAGAGACACCATTTCTGCAACCCCATCTACCTACCCAACTAGCTTCCCTAGCATTTTTTGTTCCTTCTTGGAGGGTGCTCTTGGACTTGCAAACCCTTTGAATGCCTTTTCTTTTCGTTGGCTTTTGCTTGGATCTGCTATCTAACACTACCCTTATTTCTTCCAAGGCCCCAGATTAAACAGTTGGGAACCTTTGTTTCTCTACCTAGCTACTTGATCTGCCAAGATTAAACAGTTTGGACAGATATCATTCTCTATACTACAACATGGAAATTGAAAACATGGCATGATCCGATTAGACTGTTGGACCATCCATCCAAAATTGAATTCTTATGAAAACTGATATAGACACTGCGTTCTTAGGAAAATATGAGATCTTTGCATTTGCCAAAGCAGAGCATATTTGGACCTCTGACATCTAATCATGAAAAATGAAACCTATTGGTATAGGTATCCAACATACCCTTCAGCAATGTCGGCTTTGGAGGTGCTACAATCATGCCCAACACAGTGTAAATTACTATTGTCAGCTATAGGAGCTATGGATATTCAAGATTTGAACCTAATAATCTTTGATTTAGATAATAGTACACCCTTCCTACCTCATCAAATGGCTTGCCATATTCCATTTTTAGTCAAAAACAAACCTTGCTTTCAGACTGTGATTGATGAGGGAGCTTCTATGTGTATTATGTCGATCCAGTGTTGGAGATCGCTTGGTTCTCTGACACTCAATCAATCTCCAGTGATTCCAAAGGCTTTTGATGGCTAAGGGTTCCATCCTTTTGGCATTTTGTAGGATTTACCTATAGGGGTCGAAGGAAAAAATATAAATCTAGATGTGGAAGTGGAAGTGGTTGATGCCCCTCTAGATTACAACCTTCTTCTAGGTCGTAATTGGTCTTGTGGTATGAATGCTATTGTTTTATTGGCATTTTAGCTTATCAAGTTTCCTCATATTGGAAATATCGTTACGATAGACCAGCTGACTTATTTTTAATCCAACCCAGCCTCTTCAGATAGTATTCAGCATGTCGGTAAAATAACTATCCCTTACAAGGATGTTGGGGTAGGTTTGATTAAAGATTCTGGTTTACTAGGAACGTTTTCCTTCCCTCCTCCTAACATATCACCTCTATTGCAACTATTCATATTATTTCATCAAACACTATTGCTTTTGATGATCCTTGGATCGTACCTTCCGATTCTAAGGTGGATTCATTTGGTAACACGATGCCTTTGAGTCCCTTTGAAATTGCATATCATGTTGTATATTTGTTTTCTGACTCTTGTTCAACCGAAACTGATCCAATGAATGTGGTCCATGGGGAATCACTTTTGATATCAACCTCAGCTTCAACAAAATTTTCTGATCCTGTTCATACTGATGAGCAGATTCATGAACTTTTGTCTATTGATGATTTACCATGGGAAGATCTTCATCATCGATCTTCATTTTTACCTGAGCTTGATCATTTTGAAAATGATTTTTCATCTATTTTTACTACTGACTATGTCAAAAAACCACAGAATCCATTGCAACATCTTGATTCTGAGTTAAATTTGGGAAATATCTCTCGAACGGTTCCTATTGACATTTCAGTTAAACCTGGTATTATTGAAAACATTCATATAGGTGCTTCCTGTACGGACGATGAAATCCAAACTCATAAAGCCCTATTTCGAGAATTCCATGACGTGTTGCCTGGTCATATGAAGAAATGCTAGGAATCGATCCATCAATTGTTTTCCATGAAATTAAAACTTACCTGGATGCTAAACCTGTTTGGAAACGTTTGTGTCAGATACAACTAAGAAAAGCCACTGCATTTAAAGCTAAAGTTGAGAAATTACTGTTGGCATTATGATACATATGTCGTACTTGATGGCAACCCACTCATCTCAAATGATAAATTATAGTGCAGCAAAGTTATTTTCTGGTTCCACGGCTCTCCCACACAAAAGGTGTGAACCAAAAGTTCACGCACTTTCATGCAGAGAAAATTTCATGCACTTTCATGCAGATAAAATTTCACGCACTTTCATGCAGAGAAAAGTGCATGCACATGGGAAATATTATGGTTGGTTCATGGTATTTAGTCCTTGGTATATGAACCTATGGTTTTGGGCTGTGGTATCTCATCATAACTGTTGATCCCAAGTATTGGGTCCATGGTATTGAATTGTTATGGTTTTTGGTCTGTGGTATTGTGAAAGGCCTAAGGCTATAAAAGAGGAAGGAGATCATTTGGCAAGGCATCTTATGAATTATTGAATATCTGATAAAGTGCTAGATCTGGAATACTATGATTGGGTTATGGTGCACATCTGGATCTGAATGAAGAAGGAACCTGAGCGCAAGGAGAAGGATAAGTTCTATTGATGGGTCAAAATCTTAAGGCTGGAATAGTGGTATCTCTATATGATTTTGATCTGTGATATGTGGTGTACGCTTGATCTATAAATCTGATAATCTGGGTTAACTAATATCTGAATGTTTGAAAGAATGAATTTATAGATCTGTACACAGGTTCAGTGAAGCGAAGAAGCGTATGCACGCAGTTTTTTGAATAGTGAAGTAGCATACATCTCTTGATTTATGTTCTAGCTGCTTCTGTTTATTGCTACAGTGTTCTGGGTTCAGAAGTGGTGTGTGATTATTGTTATTATGATCTGGGTACAGTCATCAAAGAAGTGTTTATTTTGATTCAGTTTTGATTGGTGAAAAGGTGATTGGTTGATGCAGAAATTGTTGATGTTTGATTGATGTTATTTGTGGATCCAGTCTGAAAATTTATGAAACGTGGTCTCTGGAAGGAAGATAAGGTTGTAGTCTTCTGCAGGTAACAACCTGCGTACTAGTATCTCAACTAGTATAAGAACTAAGGGGGTTGTAGCTCCCTTCTAGGAGAAGCTGAAAAATGAGAGAGGGTTGTAGCTCTCTACAGGTAGTAGCCTGCGTACTGGTAAATGACTGCACTAGTACAAAATCATTGTAAAAAGAAGTTTCTAATTGAAAAGATAGAGATATATTGTAGCAGGTGGTTTTCACCCACATTGGGTTTCCACCTTATATCTTGTGTTCTTGTGTGTGATTGTCTTCTGCTCTATTTTTTTGTTCCTGGTTACTGTTTATATGATCTTGATGCATAGATTAATGTTCAACATCTGTAGAATATTTTAAATTATGAGCCTGTACGATATACACGGATTTCCTTATATGTAGTTGCATATATACGCGGTTTTCTCTAACTAAAGTAGCGTATATGTTCTGGGTTTGAAAAAGAAAATAATTGACCAGATAATACTGATTCACCCCCCCCCTCTCAGTATTATTTCCAACAATTGGTATCAGAGCAGGTCCTTCAGAAGAAGCTTGATCGCTTGAAGGAAGATATATCATCATGAGCAACTACGAGAGAGAAGCATCAATCATGCCACCAATTTTTGATGGGACCAACTTCGTCTATTGGAAGGTAAGAGTTACAACCTATCTTCAATCTCTTGGTACAGAAGTCTGGGATATCATAGATACAGGGTACATTTTTCCATCAGCAACTCCTACGGATCCGGTTGAGAAGAAGCAGTTTGAAACTAATGCAAAGGTTGTCAATACTCTATTAGGATGTCTATCTCAATCAGAATTCATCAAGGTTATGCAATATAAAACTACAAAAGAAATATGGGACAAGATCATTCTGAGCTATGAAGTAGATGAACAGGTAAAAAGAGCAAAACTTCAAACCCTCAAAATTCAATATTAAAATCTCAGAATGTACAATGATGACAGTGTGGCTAACTATTTCCTACGCACAGATGAGATTGTTAATTGTATGAAAAATTTGGGTGAAGAAATAAAAGAGGTTGTTGTGGTTGAAAAGGTTCTGAGATCTTTGTCTTTTAAGTTTGAATCAAAAGTTTCTGCAATAGAAGAAAAGGATAATCTACAGAAAATTACCATGTCACAACTACACGGAATTCTAACCACTTATGAAATGAGGAAAGGGGGACAATCAGATAGAAGAGAAGCTGCATTCAAGGCCTCAGGAAAAGGAGATTCTTATGACTTAGGACATATGTCAGAAGAAGAGGAAGAATCAAATTTTGTCAAGAACCTTCAACGGGGTGCTGGAAGATTCAGAAGTAAGTTACCTTTCAAATGTTTTGCTTGTGGAAGAGTCGGTCACTATGCTGCCAAGTGTCCTCATAAAGGTAAGGAACCTGTTAGATGGAACAAGAAACAGAATGTAAATAAGAAAAGCTATTACACTCATAAAGACAGTGATGGATTTTCAAATAGTGATGAAGATGAACAAGGTAATAATTATAGACTTTTAATGGCTTTTGAAGATGATGATTTCATGGATGCTATAGATGAAGAAGGTCTTTATGAAGAGATTTCTAAACTCAAAATTTGTTTAGAAGAGAAAAATATGATTATTGATACTCTGCAATTCCAATTGGCTGAAAGTTAAAAACATCATGAAAAGTTAGAATGTGAAATAGTGGGACTCAGAAAAGAGATTGAGAAAACTAAAGCTCTTAATCTTAGATTTGTTAAAGGATCTGAAACGTTAGATGAGATTATCAAAGTATAGCATTCTCCACTAATCAAGACAGATCTGGGATATAATGAAGAAGCATCTCAAGCACAGAAGCCATCCACCTCCAAAAGTTATATTGATGCAGTAAGGAGAAGTGAACAAATTGACAATCAACAACAAATGCATAATGCTACTCACCAGGTAAATCAGGGACATTTTTCTTCAAGAATGAACAGAGATCGCCAAGTAAATCAGGGGTAATCTGCTTCAACGATAAACAGAAGCTACAACAGACCACAGGTAAATCATTCTCAATTTTCCTCAAGAATGAATGTCAATGAAAACTACAATCATTTGGTCTACAGGGTTGATAATCGCAGGAATTCCTTCAATGGCCAATGTTTCTCTTGTCACAACTTTGGAAACAAAGCATCTTAGTGTGTTTCCTACAAAACTATCATGACTAAAGAAACTCAAAAATAGAGGATTATGACTGGGATCATGAAAAGGACCTACAATAACTTTTCTTCTCTTGAAAATGAAATAGAATGTTCTATTTGTAATAATTTTGGTCATGAAGATTCTGAATGCAGGAGCAAGTTTCGGCAGGCAACTCAGAAGGAGCAAGCCTCAAATATCAAAACATGGAGAATGAAAGAACCACAACCAGAAAGATATGGTATAGCCTTATATGCAGAAGGGCAGGAAAATCAATGGTACATCGACAGTGGATGTTCAAAACATATGACAGGTGATAAAGAAAAACTTTAGTCATATAGTTCCTTCGAGAAGGAGAAGAAGGTCCCATTTGGAAATGACACCCCTGCACTCATAAAAGGAAAAGGTTTTGTTCTTTTAAAAGAAAATGTCAAAGTAGGAAATGTTATGTATGTTGATGGCTTAAAGCATGATCTATTGAGTGTCAGTCAGATGTGCGATCAAGGAACAAAGGTAATATTTCGATCAAATGGATGTAGTGTTCGTGATCTTGATACAGGAGAAATAGTGATCAAAGGCATAAGAACTCCAAATAATTTATACATATTCAAAGAAGGACAACAACAATGCTATCTGGGCAAGAATGATGAACACTAGCTATGGCACCGGAGGTTGGCGCATCTAATCTTCTCACAGATAAGGAAAGTGTTATCACCTAGAACTGCAGTGATATGTACATAATGTTGTCCATAAAATTTTTGTTGTCCAAAAAATAGGTGTCTAATGGTTATTGCCCTATGTTAGTTACTTAGGGATCGTGTTTTATAAAGATATTCATATGAATCATTTTCAAAAGCCGTTAGCCATCCTCCATCATGATTGTATAAGATATGTCTTGTCTTATATACGTCACTAGTCCTTTTCACATTTCTACAACGCAATTTTATTCGCTGATTTTGCAGCGCAATGATGTTTTAGGTCTTTCACAACGTGTCAGTAACCAGCCATTTCGTAGCACATGTTGTTAACTTATAACTGTCTGCGCTACGAAATCGCGGATTCGAGGATTTAAGCAGCACTGATTCTTAGAATGTCATGTCTGAGGGATGAGTTAGTATGTCCGTCCGTTTAATTGTCAGAATGGAGTCCTTTTCAAGCAAGTATAAGCCATCATTCCACCAATAGGTTCATAACCACGCACATAAAATCATTCAAATGGTCTGTAATGCTGGTAGTGTTATGATTTTTGTTAATGTTGCATGAATTGGTCTGTTTGCATGAATAGACTGTTAAGTTGCGGAGGAGCCCGAGTTCATTCTTTAAAAGGAACCTGATTGCAAGTGAGCCGGCGTTCAAAAGTTTGAATTTGCATTTGAAGTTGAAGCTGGTAGTGTTTCTCTGCACAAAGGATTTCAAAGCGAAATGGAGAAGAAGGGGCATCGGTCTGGAAGATGTCAAAGAACAGAACCTGTGGTATTGGATCTCGCATTGAGAGATGAAGGTGTGAGACAAGCTTTTCAGGATGCTGGTTGCTGGACATTTTGTGAGAAGCTACAGGGTGGGCATGCTGAGGTAACAAAATAATTTTCCTTAAATTTTACAGTTTTAAGTTCTAAAGTAGCTATGCTAGAATTCCCAGTATCTTCAGAGGTTATTGCTAGGGTGTCTGAAATTCCGAGAGGAGGGCAGGAGTGGTTTAAAAATTTCAAATTCGATATGAACCCCTGCAAGGAGTTCCTGAAGGAGCCTTATGTAAATGAAGACCTTACAAAGGTTGTGCCGAGACATTATGCAAAGCATTTATAGATATCCCATTCTACTTGTTTCGTAGCCTCAGCAAGATGTGTGACAAGATTCAATTAAGGAAAGATGACTGTGAGACATCACTGTTTCACCATGGTTTAGTAAAACTGTTAGTGCTAGATAACTTGCAGAAGATTGGTCGGGATTGGGACTCTTTTATTTTTATGGCCGGTTTTCAGAGTAAGACAGGCCTCACCCCACTGCCTGTTAGAGAAAGAGAAAGGTCAACTGAGGAACCTACTCTTGCTGAACTAAGAAAGGAGATAAAAGGCAAGAAGAAAACCAAGACCCAATTGAAGGAATCAATAAAGCCATTAGTTATCAAAGAGACACCGCAATCATCATCAAAAGAGAAAATCAAGCACAAGAAAAATGCACCAGGGTCAAGTGGAGTTGAACAGGTATCAAGAGTAAAAACCAGAAGTCAGTTAAGCAAAGAGAAGGGCAAATCAATAGCTGTTGAAGAAAGTCCAATATCAAAAGCTAGTTTAAATGATTTGCTTGAGGCTATTAATTTTGAGCAAGCTAAATCAGTGCATAGTGAGTCAATGCATATTGACCTAACTCAATCATCACCAGAGAGCACTAAAAAATCAAAGGCCTCGAAGAGGTTAAGGTTTGATGAACCTGGTAAATAATTTGTGTTCAAACCACGGAGGCCAGTCACAAGGAAGAAAATTAGAGAAGCTGAGCAATTGCACGGAGAGGAGGTAGCTGTAAAGGTGCCTAGAACAGAAGTAATTGAACAACTGCCTAAAACAGAGGAGGCAGAGAAAATGAAGAAAAAACCCTATACAAGAAGACAAGCAAGAGAAATGGAGAAGCAGCTGCCCAGAACAGAAAAAGCAAAAGAAATCAAGAAGAAAGATTTGAATAAAAAGGTCCCCATTTCCTAAGACGCAAAGACTACATCTTCAAAAGAACAGTGGGAGGCAACCGAAAAAGAAGTGGCTGAGATGGAGAGGGCCGTAGCTGAAATCGCAGCCATGGAAGAGGAGGTTGCAAAACTAAAAGCATAGCTAAATAAGTTAGCTGCCAAATAAAATTGCAGATTTTAAAAGTCAGGTGCTGCTCCAAAGTTTTGCTTTATTTTACTTAAGTTCATTGTTTTTAAGGCATGTAAGCATGAAATATAAAATCAAGGTAAATTAGGAGTTTTGAAACTAGTGGCAGAGCTATTACAGTCACAAAGAATATTGATGCATTCATTAAAGACTGTGTTTTTGAAGAAACAGCAGTTTTGTAGCGCGCTACGAAATTGCTGTAGGTGCTGTTTTTTGAAGAAAATAAACAGTTTTATGATGAGGTCAGCAGATTTTGAAGAAAAGGCCTAATGAAGATCAAGGAGACCGCACAAGACTATCAGGGCCATTCAAATAACGACAAGTGTCCATCCTTCATAAAGGTAAAATATTTTGTCTTAAGCCATAGCTTTAATAAAGGTACTTTATTACCGGTGGTTAGGGTTTGGCTGAAGATGCATACGAGGATGTGGGCTTGTACACTTGTTCAATCAACAAGGCTTCCAGCATATCTTGAAAGATGGTGATGCTCATCGATTTTGAAGTATTAAAGAGCTGGGAACACATTGCTTAACTTTCAAAGGATGGTGGGAAACAAGGACCGAGAAAACAGGGGTTTATTATTATGATTAATGAACCATCAGCACATTTAGCATCCAAGGCTAATCTGGTTTCATGCATCCTTATCTCAGCTATCACGGCCAGAACTAAAGGAGACAGCTGTCGAAGATCTAGAAAGGAATCATGATACGAGGAGAATAAAATTAGAGTTTAAGTTTGATTAGGACTCTTTTGTAATTACAGTTCAATGCTTAGTAGATTTAATGAGTC
>APFE030211716.1:0-12504 GCA_000404065.3 Pinus taeda
TTCTATGGGGCACAGTAATAACAATATGGGGAAAATAGGGGCACAACAATATTAATAAGGGGTACAACTACAATAGTAATGGGGTAATCACTAGTATTATAGGGACCCAACAGTGACTTTACGACTTGTGCAACTTGGTTTGACTTATGAAAGAGATGTGAGTCTTTTCTAGACCTTTCTGGGGTTTCCCGGCTTCCAAATAGACTCTAAGGATGGGCGGTAGCTACGGAAAAGGTGGAAGGGCTCCAAAATTTAGAAGAGTTTGAAAATTTTGGAGGGGTTGTTGCAGTGGCTACAACAATTGGCGATTCACTGGTAGAATTCAGAATCTCGGCCCATGTCCCTACAATAGCTCAAGTCTAGATAATGATGCAAGGGAATATTGAACAATTACTATGGGTACCTGTTATCTTGACCTTTATAGATATGCCTTCTCTATATGTCTCATCCAGGTCCTGTTAGTTAGTAAACATCCAATTAGGAGTTCACATGTGCCAATAGTTGATGATGATGCAAAGCATGAGGCAGAGGGCTTATTATATTCAAAATTTGAAAATAAGTTTCTAGTGTTGCTCCATTGCCAGCAGGCCTAGACAGTACCCCGGTGGAGTCACTCCAGGAAATCACAAATGTTGCTATGCTACCAGCGAGCCTAGATAGTACCCCAGCGGAGTTGTTCCACTACCTATCTGTGTAGGAAGCCTTTCTTGATCCTTTACTCTTTATTTAACTTCATTTTCTTTTATGTGTAAATTTACACTTATTACTGGGCATTCATTGCACTAGGGTAGACGAGGGTTCCCGACTTATTTTACGAGCAAGAGAGGTTGCAGGGTAGAGTCACTCCAGGAAATCACAAACATTGCTATGCTACCAGCGAGTCTAGACAGTACCCCAGCGGAGTCGTTCCACTACCTCTCTGCGTAGGAAGCCTTTCTCGATCCTTTACCCTTTATTTAACTTCATTTTCTTTTATGTGTAAATTTACACTTATTACTAGGCGTTCATTGCGCTAGGGTGGATGAGGGATCCCGACTTATTTTACAAGCAAGAGGGGTTGTTTCTTGTTTGACAAAAACTAAAAGATATCCTAATTTAGGTTTAACTTCATGTCAAGCTTTCTCATCACATCTCTAGTTAACAAGTGAACAAACAAAACAAGTCATTGAAACAGTCATGACCATGGTGAGGACAAGGTTCAGGTTAAGGGTATAGGTCATTCAAACTGATTAGGGTTCCCCACAAGCAATCTATTCTTATCTTACTCGTAAGTAAATTAGACTTGTAGGAAATATATGCATGAGGCAACTTTTATGGCTGGTTCTAAGAGAAGCTACCCATTGGCGTGACCATCACAACTTCACACAATCATTAGGTCTCAAGTTTAAATTCTAGGGTTTCTGATGACTAGGGAAACTCTCCTAGGGTTTCAACATGTGTGAAGAGGTCAAAGTAACGTAGTTTAAGGTTTGAGCAAGTGCAAAAAAAAATCGTGAGAAATATATTCACAGTACCAAAGGTTCGAAAGCTTCAGGCTCATGGAGGCTCAATCAAGTGGTATGTGAAATAGAGAGAATTTCCAGGTTAGGTCCAAGGCAAGTGTTTGTTAAGCAAGAAAAGATGTATGATGTAATGCAGCGGACAGGTCTTATGATGTAAGGTAATGGTATGTACAGAAGAGATAAGCTAATTGCAATTAAAAATACCAATGTAATGCATATGCATAGGTTTTACAGATTCCATGTAATAATAAGAAAATGCAAGGACATGAGTGCAAAATAAACATGCAGGGAACTAACTACCTACAGTAAAGAAAATGAAGCATGACAAATTTCAATCATAAAGCAAATTCCAATTAGCCAACTAATAACCAAAACTAAAACCTAGCTAGTCTAAAACCCTAAGTCCTAATTTAACCAAAGTATAGGTCGGGTTATGTGAAATCAAAATTCCAATGCAGCCACTACAGTAGTTCCCAACCTGCAAAAACAAAGATGAAAACAATTAGAATTTGTGGAAAGAGTTGTGCAAAATATAACATGTTTACCTGTAAAACATGCACAACAGCAAGAACATCTCATCCACCTATAGAGAAATGTGTTAGAGAAGACCTTTCAAGACGAACTACCACCCAATCATGATAAATCGAACCACAAGCATGAAATTTATATTCATTCAGCCATAACATACATTCGTTTATGCCTAACCCTAAATCCAATGCAAGTAAGGCAAGATGTTGCTGGCTAGTAAATGCATCTGCCAGATTGATCCGATCGATGACCCTATCATGATGTAGAGGATGACCAACTTGATAACCTTGAAAATAGGGGCCCATGTTGGGTGTAACTAAGATCCCTGAGGATTCAAACATAGAAACCATAATTACAGAAACCCTAGTTTGAAATTGTTCATGGAATTCATCAAGGACGTGAGGACCTGTCATAACCATCAGCAAATGTTGAAGTGCCTCACTGTCCTAGCCAACTTTTGAACCTTCAAATGACATGCCATCCAATATTGGTAGCTTCGCAAGATTAATATGTGAGTGCATATGGTTATCATTGGTTGTGACTGGATAACTATCAGTGAAAATATTTTGGATTGGATCCATTGACTAAACATTGATAGAATGGTAGCTCGAAAAATGAGATTCTTTAGATTCTAGAGAATGAACTAAATCAACCTCAAGAGTATCAAACAATGGGGAGATTAGGCAATTAGCACCCTCCCATCTAGGATATTGTATGGTAGCATTTGATTGTGTATGTTGACAGACTATATTGGATGGGAGAAAATAAAAAATATTCGAGACAGTGGCCAGAGTGGCCAGAGCACTCCTCTTAGCAAACAAAATAGGATAAAGAGGTTGATGCACCTAAGTTGAAAGGTGATGGAAATATTTTCTCAAAGAGACATTGCTCCAATCAGTGGGCTTCCAAGATGAGCTCACATCTAGCGAGAAACTATTGTGAGGAGTGTGATGTGCAAAAACCCCAACACGACTAGGTTCAGGGGTCTCATCGGGAACGTGGGAACCTAAGATTACCATCAACGAAAGCTGAAGTGCCTCAACTTATTGATGAGTCCCTAAACATTCAAAAGGTGGATCATCAAATTCTGTGGTCTCCCAAGGATCAACAGCCAGATAAGTAGGAAAATCACCAGAGGCGCGAGTGAATATATTTATGGAAAAATTAGGATTGCTAAAAAATGGATCAATGAGAGAACTAGCTTGAGTTGGGCAAGATGCAGGGCCCTCTTCCTCACTTGTTAAAGGCTACAAGTGGAAAAGATCTAGCATAATGGATTTAGACTCTGCATCCCTTGACTGCGAAACCTCGCCCCCATGCACATGATTGCAATCAGTGTGAGCGAGATAAGGATATGAATGATCTAAAGGAACCACCAGAGTAGTAGACCCATAGACTAAATCAGGGTAGGATGGATGTACAGGGTCAGATGAAGGAACACCGATCGGACCCAAACTCACATCCTGCCCATTTACATTCGCCAAAGAGAAAGGTGAATTTAAAGGCCTAATATTTTCCGTGGATTTGATAAGACAATCAACATTACTTGAGACAAGACCAATGCCATCATGCACAGTTGATGAGATCCCAGGATATAGTGTGATGTATGTTGAATGGACTCGATCAGAACAGATGTTATGTGATTTTCATATTCCAAGCCAAAAGAATCTATGAGGGATTTAGATACGAGACCATCAGATTCGTTTCCCAGAAAGCATTATTCACCGTTTGAACCATTTATGGTCACAATATTATTATGTAACAAGTCAAGAGGAGGATGATAAATCCCACAAACAGTAATCTCTTCCACGAGGGTTTTAGCTTGTTCCATATTCAAAGAGATAGTCCAAACAAAATTACAAGAAGAATCTGGACACTTTGTAATATGCAAATTATGATGATACTCATGTGGAACAGGACTTCTTTCTAATTGAAAATGTTGTAAAGAAACGAGAACCAATCTCTGAAAATTTATATTCAAATACACCTAGTCAATATCACTTTTAGGAAATTCAAAACAAAGATGCACAAATATGAAAGAAAAACCCTCTAAAGATTCCTCAGGTTTCATCCTAAGCTCATTTATCCTCTTTAACACATCTTGAAAGTTGTACCTGTCAAATGATTGTTGGAGCTTACCAACGAGTTGCTCAAATGAATGAATGGACACCGCTGGCAACGTGTGGCACCATTGCTTGGCACAACCTTCAAGGCTGAGGGAGAGCAATGCACAAGTAACCTCTTCATCGTCAATCTCAAAAGATTTACAAAACTCGATAAAAATGTGCTCGTTTAAGGTTGTTCCATCCTCACCATCAAACTTTAACTGAGACAAGTGATGGAGCTGCTCATGGGGGATGGAAAATCAGAAAATAGACAAACCAAATAAACACCCTAGGAGCAAGATTTTGGTCAGAGCCATTAATAGATATGAGACTAAACTATAGGCTCCAAGGGCTTAGCTTGTCAACTAGCCCTCCTTCTAGCACCAAATCTATTGACAGGCAAGAATTCTCCACCAACAGTAAGGGGGACCTCCTCGGTGTAAGTTCCCAACTAGAGCCTGCACCGTTTGTGATAGGGGTCCCTTCTGGTATGTAGGCCGGCTGCCATTTAGTTTTGTTCAGTTTGCTTCAAAAGGAGGCAAAATATAAACTCAATTGAAAGCATGTACCTGAATAAATACAAGGAAATATTTGACAAATATTTTATGCCACATAAACCATGAATAGCTAGACTATAAATAAAATAAATCTTATGTAAAGTTACTGTTAGCAGGCTTCAAATAAGACTCATGTTTGCCCAAATAAAATGCTTAGGAATTGTAAATTAGTTCACAATGACCAAACAGTTATGAGCATAAACAAAGGTGTAGTCAAATAGATTATACCAATACCAAAGAAATAGTTCACCGACATGAGCATAGAGTTAGTGAATCAAATACCATTCATATGAAGCAGCACAAAGTTTGCAGTATGAGATAGCATATGAGGAAACCGCACATCAAAGAGCTTTCAGGAACATTTGATCCATCAAGTGAAGAAAATACACCTGGCATTAGAACATAAAAGATCCGAAGAATCCAATAGTGGAAATGTACAAATACTCCTTGTATCAATTAGAAGGACATAAATTCTCTTAAGTAATGTATATATATCTCCAAAAGAGTCCTTCTCAAAAATCCCTCCTTCACAAATGAGGCATGAGGGTATATTTATAGGGTGAGAGTGACTCTTTGCCTACCCTTGACACTTGAACTTCCTCATGATTTTTCATCTACCTAGTGACTTTTGGTATTCCATATGACCTTTCATATTCACAAACATGTTCTATGCTATTGCAGAAGATGGCAATATCTCTCTACCTTCCTTCTACCTTGGAGCTAGCTTGACTTCAATATCTGTTGTTGACCAAGATCATGCATTTCTGCAACAATGATCCTTTGAGTCATTTGAGCAACAAATAGGCTCAAGTGTTTGCATAAACGACAGGGACTCGCCTTTGCCACTTCAATCCTACACATGTACAAAATCATAAATTAATCATCAAGAAAAAATGTACTTTGATGAAATATAAGATATAAATATCACAATTAATAACATCCAAAATTCATAGCCTTGACATCTCTTGCAATTTCATGGTCACAAATCTATACGTTGATATGTTCCATGTCTTGGCATCAATCATATCTTTCCTTCAGTAGTTAGATTATCATTGTTATATCACCTTTCACGCTCCTTTTCATCCTTGTCGTACATGTTGGGCATTGTTGCATTGTGTTGTTTTTAAACATTTGCAAAGGTACTAAGTAAATGGCCGGTTGAGGCCTATATTTATAATCTTAGGTCGCGCATATGGGGTCGCATGGGTCGCAGGGCCTGATATAGGTTAGCGTGCGACCTTTTTGACCCATGTCAACTATGTGACCTGTGAAACCTTTGTGACCTATGCTATCTGTACGACCTATGCAACCTTTGCGACCTGTGTGACCTTGCGACTTGTGCGACTTATGCGACCTATGTGACCTACGACCTTTGTGACCTGCGACCTATGCAACCTGCAACCTATGTGACCTGTGACCTTTGCGACCTATTCAACTTGCAATCTATGCAACCTTTGCGAGTCACGGAGTCACATAGTCACATGAGGGATTGACAGTAATGAAGGCGACTTTGTGACTTTGCGACTCGAAGGTCGCGAGGTCACATGATAGTTGAGGAGTTGGAGGTGCAACTACACAACCTTGCGACTTATGTGACCTGCGACCTATGCAACCTGTGACCTATGTGACCTGTGACCTATGTGACCTATGTGACTTATGACCTATGCGACCTGCGACTTGTGCAACCTATGCAACCTATGTGACCTCTGCGAGTCACGGAGTCGCATGAGGGACTGACGATAATGAAAGTGACTTTGTGACTTTTCGACTTTACGACTTGAAAGGTCATGGGTCGCGAGGTCGCATGATAGTTGAGCAGTTGGAGGTCCGACTACATGACCTTGCGACCTATCTGACCTGCGACCTATGCGAACTGCGACCTGCGACCTATGTGACCTCACGACTTGTGCGATGTTTGTGATCTATGTGACTTGTGACCTATGCAACCTACAACCCATGCGACCTGTGACCTAAGCAACCTGTGACATATGTGACCTGTGACCTACAACCTATGAAACCTATAACTTGTGTAACTTGTGCAACATTTGGGACCTGTGTAACTTGGTTTAGCTTATGAAAGAGACGTGAGTCTTTTCTAGACCTTTCGGGGGTTTCCTAGCTTCCGAATAGACTCTAAGGATGGGCGGTAGCTACGGAAAAGGTGGAGGGGCTCCAAAATTTAGAAGAGTTTGAAACTTTTGGAGGGGTTGTTGCAGTGGCTACAACACTAAGATAAGTAAAAAAAATGTGAAAAAATTTGAACACTAGTTACTAGAATGACTGAGGGTCTCTATGCTAGATGTTGCATTGCACACAACCCTATCCAGGTGGTGGACCATGCATAAGAGTTAGATCAAGGGATGGGTGTAGTGTAGATAGTTGTTGTGCATCAAGTTTGGGGCCAATTTATGAGTCTCTATGGCCAAGTACATGAGAATGGAGTGTGAAAGGACTCACTTGAAATAGTTTGTTGCAACATGGACCTAGGGACATGTACCATATCAGGAATTGGTGTGCCGATTTTTACATACATTAGACACTATCCCCATGAATTGGTATATTGATTTTGAGGTTCGCAGAGGAATAGTGGTATGGAATGGGATGCCACAAAGTTTCAAGGCCACTTTTAGCTTTTAAGCAAAGAAGATAGCACTTGACAAGGCTCTATAGGTACTACAATGAAAGATATGCCCCATAGGAGAGCCAACAGTGTTGATAAATGTACCACTATGTCTTGAGCATAATAAATCTAAAAAAATATTGGAATTCATGGAGTGTTATAATGTAGTAGAGATGGGAGAGGATGATCATGACCCCAGGAATATACAGATTCTTGAAGCTAAAGAGGATCATGTAGTGAGTGGACTTGAGTTATAATCATCTACATGTGCAGTTGATAAAAACCAAGAAGGTAAATATTGGCACAAAAGATAATCCTACAATGGTGGTTATATGAGATCACTGGGATGATGAAACAATAGAAAATAACATCGATTTACTGGACGATGTTATATGGAATTTGTACCTACAAATAAGTACATTTTCCCTAAGTGGGTAGTTACGCTTAGAACAACAGAAAGAAAGTGGTTTAACCTTTTCCTATAATAGATAGATGATATGAAGGAACTTGCTTGTGATCTTTCGCTTCCTTTGATCTCCTATGAATTGCTCCTGTCGCTCCCGCTCGAACTGAATTCATTCAATTAGTACCTGTCAACAAAAACAGAAGATGACAATGATCAAAGCATATGATCTATCTACTATAAACAAATGGAATTGACAAAATTTAAACATATATGCATCATAGATATGAAAAATAATATGGGAAAAGGAACAAAAAACTTTATTGAATGTAGAAGGAGGAGTTACACCCAATGTGGTTCGATCCTGTGTCACTCATCCAACTTCAGTCCAAACCCTCGTCACACCAAAAGCACATCAATCCAGCAACATAACATTACTTGACATGAACTCAAATCTCAAACCAACAATACTTCTCTACCATCTTCAAATTCCAGACCCTGATCACTATGATGAGTGGTCAATTTATAGGGAAATGCAAGTGGTTATGTCATAAATTGGGCATTGAATGGTTTTCCAAAATTGGAGTTAGTTTCCATGGAGAAAGGGATGAGAGGATAGAGGGGTAATTGATCCATAGCCTATCCAAAGTCAACCCCATAAGATGAGATAAGAGCTAGGCATCCTTCTAGAATTCTCTAGAATCAAGGAATATTCCCATAATCCTATGCCAATTTCGCTTATTCTCGCCCATCACAGGTCAAAGTGGGCCTAAGTGCACTGTAGTGCAGGCCTGAGTGGGCCTACCTGCTCTGCAGTGTAGTTACCCCTCACCAAGGCTACACTGGTGTCCCAAGGAGGCATTTCAGCAGGGTTTCAAGCTAGGAAACTTTCATGGATGGAAGAATTCAATTTGAAGACTTGTCTAGGGCATGTACCAACTGAATTAGGGTTTGATGATCCCTAATTGTACTGATACGAATTTTGGGAGTGATGTGCCCAAATAGACCTGTAACACACAAGTATCAAGATTTGTTACCCAACACATTTAAGGAAATGAAATGAATTGTTGGAGATTTGGGTGAGATGCGAATCCCATTAAATCTTGATGTAAATCCTGTAAAGTAGTGACTTTATCGATTGAATCCAACATTTAGGGAGAAGTTAAAATGAGAGCTAGACAAAATGTTACAAGCAAAAATCATTAAGTTCGCAGAAGAATCAGAGTGGATTGGACCTATGGTGGTCAAGAACAAGAAAATATATGAAATAAGAATTTGTGTGGACCTTCGAAAGTTGAATGAAGCTTGTGTATATGATCTCTTTTTGACCCCATTTACTAATGCAATATTGGAGAACATGGGTGGACAATAGTCTTATCCATTCACCAATGGATTTTTGGGATATCATTAGGTGAATATTTTGAATGAATATAGGCACAAGATTTCATTTGCAATAGAATGGAGGTGTTTTCAATATATTGCCATGCCATTCAGCTTGGAAAAGGTACCTACTATCTTCTCATGCATAGTAGTAATGAGCTTCAAAGAATTCATCCACAAGTTGTTGGAAGTGATGAGGCGCATTAATAGGTGCATTATAAGGGTAACAATGCCATTCTACAGCTTTAGAACTATCTCTTTCTCACATTTATTTACATTGTTTATTATATTATGCTTAGTGAGAAGGATAAAAGATGTTTTTTACATGTGGCCTAATATGGTTTACTTGCAGGAAATGGAGCAATTTTTTAGATTATTTCTATGAAGGGACTTAGAGTAAACAACAAGGAGATATTCTAGGGGGTTCTATACCTCTTTATACTTCTAGTTGTTTCATTTTGTCAATGATAAATGGGTATATGCATGTGATGATTACAAGGTTGTTTGGATCTAAACGTAAGGGAACCTCCACCACCTCCAACTTGGACTTCCTCACCTTCTCATATGAATCCCAAATTCTGTCCAAAAAGATCAACTTCTTGGGTTCACCGATAACATCCTTCCTAGTGCAAAACAAGCCTTCCAAAGGCTTTGAGCTTGGATAGGGGTGTTGGTCACCCTTCACTCATCTACCTTAGCCTCCATCCACCTTTCCATACCTTGAAACCATCATTTCCACCTCTTAAACCTTCTCGGCAACCTTCCTATAGCATTATAGGCCTCCCTATAGCAATACTGGGCACCTATAGAAGCCTCTTGTAGCACACCTGTAGCAGCATGTTTCACCACCGGTTTTCATATTTGATACCATTTGGACAGTTTAGAGGTAGGTTGACCCCAATTTGTGGCTTCATGATCAAGGAAAACTCCTAGGCCACTCCAAACCCTCCTTTTCCTTCATTGTAAAATCAGAATAATGTTAGTTTCCTTATCACATATTTGGCACAAATAGAACATTGATTTATATGCAAGTGTGAGCTAGTTAGATGGTACATAGAATCCTGAATTATTTTTTAATAGGTTAGCTTCTTTTCTACAAAGTAGATCTAATAACTAGATGGATTATTGCAAGATAATGTAGTTTCCTTTCTGCTAGTAGTTTAGCTATGTCATTTCGTGAATTAATTCCATAGCATTTTCAAGTTGAAGTTAATAGAACTTTCCTTTTCATAGTTAGAGGTAGCCTCTAAATTTCACCTTCATTAATTAGTTTTCATTCTCATTCAGTAGTAGGAATGGTTTTGGAGCACTATTGATCAAATGTCCTAGTTGAAGGTGGCATGAGTAGAATCTTATCTACTATGCATATAGCACTATCACCTTGAAGTTTGTACAAAACCCAAATTGATAAATAGAGTTGATGAACCCTTGGGAGTTGCTGCACTCTTGGTGCAATACCAAGTATCACCACTTTTTGGTGTCACTATCAGGGAGATGTCTAGGTAGATCTTATTTTTGCTTAATCATTGTTTTTTGTTTTGCATACAGTTTTGAAAAAGTAACATAAAAGAAAAAGAGGAAAATTTATTTCATGCCTCGTAGGAGTAGAGATACTTAAGGAAAATTCTTACCAAAACCCCCCACACCCTCAAGTAGTTAACCTTCACTCTTCTTCGGTGACTTTCAACTTTCCTCTTTGACTACAGGGGAGTTGGAAGACCCTCTAGGTGAGAAACATCAAATATTTGAAGAACCTATTGACGAAGAAGAAGAATCCACTTCACCTACCCAAAATATGTCTAAAAATAATAACAATGAGGTTTCCTCTATCAGAGGGACTAATGGAGAGGCTAGAATGAAGAATATAAGCCCTACTGCCCTTCCACGCTTCCATGGATTAACCTCTAAGGATCATGATACCTTCATGTTTGGATTTGTTGTTGTTTGCAGGACCTATGACTATGCCTCTGATGACTAGAAGCTAATGTTATTCCCCTTTACCCTTAAGGATGTAACCTTGCCCTAGTTTGTGGTTCTTCCTAGGGGTAGCATCACTGCCAAGTCTCAAATGCAACAAGCATTTAAATAGAAAGTACAAGGACTATTGTAGTTCCAAATAAACCAAGGAAGAATTATTTAAAATGACTCTTCGACCTGATGAATCCGTAGAAGACTATGAGGAGAGATTTCAACTCAGTTATAGGAGGGTCAGATGCACCCTTGATCCTAAATCACTCAAACTAGTTCTTCTCTGAGGGAGCAGGGAGGACATGTTAGAGACCCTCAACATGATGTCTAGGGGAGATATATTCTATCAGTCATCCTATGATGACATTAAAATTGTGTTCAAGAATCACTCTAGGGCTACTAGAAAGAATGGTAGGGCTAGTCAAGGCTTGGCTAATTCCGCTCCTTCCACAACTTCCATCAAGGATGAGATTGGGAACGTGTTGGAGGACTTTAAAAGTGAAATTTTGCATACCTTTTCTTTGAAAATGGATATCATGCAAATCAAGAGGAAACAATATGAATCAAGGAGAGCCTTAACTATTTTCTACCCTAAATGCACTAGAAGGCACTCTAGGAATGAATGCCCATTAAATGTCATAAAGATCTACTTAGTCTATGAGAAAAACCATGCCACAAATAAATTCCCTTCTTTTCTTGGTTTAAAATCTATATACCAAGGGGCAGAAGGTGGGGCTGAGAAAATTTTCTTTATAAATCAAAGGAGGCCTCAAGGACCTTGGCCATACGAGTAGGGCATCCAAGGTGTACCTTACTCTTATTACAAACCAAACCAGAATGCACCCTTGCCACCTTGGTACTCTTCCACGCATCCATCATGGTCCACACATCCTTCTTGGCCTTATTCTCCTCAATATCCTCCTCAACTTCTTAATCAAACATTTCAGTTGTATGCTCCCCAACCTTCTCAATGGAACAACCCATCACAAGGGTGGAGGCCTCAACTCCCTCAAACTCCTTCTTTACTGCATCCACTTCCACCTCAACCACAACTCACTCATCCTACTCCACCCAAGCAACCTCAAATGCCTGCTCAACCCAATCTGAACGTGAATAACAAGAAGGTACAAAAGGTCTACAGTGGAGAGACATCTTATCTTACCTATGCTATGGAGATCCAAAAAATCAACCTTAGTTCTGGAAGAGTGCTTCCAGATAACCATCCTACATCTCAACCATCTCCACCTAAATAACTTGAAGAGGAAAAGGAAGAGAGTACCCCTCAAGTAAATCTACCTACTTTTCCTGAGAGATTAATCCACCCTAGCCAACACACCCCAGAAGAGATTAAACTTCTAGGAGAATTGAAGAATTTGAGTGTTAAAATACCCCTTCTCTAGGCTATTAAGAATGTTCCCATCTATAATAATCTTATCAAGGA
>APFE030211731.1:0-24358 GCA_000404065.3 Pinus taeda
GTGATGCATATGTACATGTTCCAAAGGAGAAACGAACCAAGTTGGATAGTAAATCTGAAAATTGCATCTTTATTGGGTATAAGGATGGTTTAAAGGCTTATAAGCTTTGGAACCCAGTAACAAGGAAGGTTGTGTACAGTCGATATGTGGTGTTCAGAGAGGTGAAAGATTTTATTAAACTTGAAGTCCAACCAAAGGAACCTGTGAAGATAGAGTTTGAACTAAAGGAGGAAGAATCAGACTCTGTAGCAGAGGAGGAATCAGAAGATAAAGAGCCACACACTCCGGCTGTGAGAAGATCAGCTCGAGAAAGAAGGCAGCCAGAAAGGTATAGTCCATCTGCTTTCTGTTCAAACTTTGCTTTGTCTGTTACTGATGATGATCCCAGAACTGTGAAGGAACCAGTGGATTCAGAGGATGGAAAACTCTGGAAAGAGGCCATGGTTGATGAAATGGAATCTTTGCACAAAAATGAGGCTTAGAATCTGGTGGAGTTGTCACTGGAAGGAAACCCATTGGCAGCAAATGGGTGTTCAAGAAGAAGACAATGCAGAAGGGAAGGTGGAGAAATACAAACCTCGGTTGGTAGAAAAAGGTTATTCCCAGGTGCCGAGAATTGATTTTGGTGATATTTTTCTCCTGTTGCCAAGGTAACTTCTATTAGATTAATTTTATCTGTTGCTGCTGCTTTTGATTTTGAGGTAGAACAGATGGATGTGAAGACAACATTTCTTCACGGGGATTTGGAAGAGGAAATCTACATGAAGCAACCTGAAGGCTTTGCGGTGAAGGGTAAGAAAGAACTAGTATGCAAGTTAAAGAAGTCTCTGTATGGGTTAAAACAGTCACCAAGGATGTGGTATCAGAAATTTGATACATTTATACGGGGACTTGGCTTCACCAGAAGCAAAGCAGATCATTGTGTGTATTTTAAATTAATTGGTGACCGTGTTATTTATCCTGGTCTTGTATGTGGATGATATGTTGCTCTTGTTGGAAATGACAAAGAAATTATCGAGGATTTGAAAACCCAATTGTTCTCCAAATTCGACATGAAAGATCTCGGTGCTGCAAACTATATTTTGGGCATGGAAATTAAAAGAGATCGGGCAAAGAGGAAGCTCTGGTTAAACCAGAGGAAGTATGCTGAGAAAATACTGCAGAGGTTTAATATGTAGGATATTAAACCGGTGAAGGTTCATATTCCTGTAGGCGTGAGGTTATCTGTTGAACAGTGTCCCAAGACACAAGAAGAGGAAGAGGACATGTCCCGTGTTCCATATGCAAGTGCATTCGGTAGCTTGATGTACACAATGGTCTGTACTAGACCAGACATTGCACATGCAGTGGGAGTATTGAGAAGGTTTATGTCAAAACCAGGGAAGGAGCACCGGACAACAGTGAAGCGGGTTTTTAGGTATTTGCGTGGCACAAGTGATTATGGTTTTGTGCTACCAAGGAAGACCAGGATTGGACAGAGTGTTGGATATCCGTGGCTTTGTTGATGTAGACTGGGCTGGAGATCTGGATCAGAGAAGATCTACAAGTGGGCATGTGTTTAACCTATTTGGAGGTGCAGTCAGTTGGATGAGTAAGAAACAATCTGTAGTGGCACTATCAACTACAGAGGCAGATACATGGCAGCCACTCATGCAAGCAAGGAAGCAGTTTGGTTGCAGAGATTGTGTTCAAGTATGGGGTTAGTACAGGGAGCTATAAGGATAGACTGTGACAACCAAAGTGCAATTTTCTTGGCAAAGAACCCTAATTATCATTCAAAGACAAAGCACATTGATATTCAGTATCACTTTGTGAGGGATATGATAGAAGACAAAAAGGTGTCGCTGGTAAAGGTGGACACTTTGAAGAATACTGCAGATGCATTGACAAAATATGTGAGCTCTGAGAAGTTCTCTTGGTGTAGAGAAACAATGGGCATTTAAGGGCTGGAAAAATGACTAAGCTCTCTTGTGGCTCCCTGTGGAAAGAAAACAACAAGCGGGAGATTGTTGGGTTGTGTTATATTCTTTCCACATAGTTAACAGGGGGTTTGAGGGAAATTTTGGTTTTGGACCCTGTGTTAGGTTGGGCGGACCCACCAATGGTTTTGTGCATGATTTTCGCACATGTTTTTTGGACGCGATGGTCCATGGTATTGGATGTGATGGTTTTTTGGTCCATGGTATTGGACGTGATGGTTTTCGTTCCATGATATTGGATGCTTCGGCATGTATAAATATGTATTGTAACATTGAAAGGAATATAATGAAAAATCAAGCTGGTAGTCCCGGTTTTGGGATCCAGGGGAAAATCTCTGTGCATATGTGTTTTTATGTGTTATGCTCTCGCATTGTTTATTTTTCTGTGATTTAGAATTTGTATGCACGTAATTTTTGTATGGGGTTAAAACCTACATTGTCAAGAGCTATAAAGATTTATAATGGAGGTGACATTTTTTTCTTATCAATACATTATATTATTTTGAAATATGTTGTTAGTAAAGGAATAGTCAAGTTTTAAGCATTTTATATTTTTATGAAAAAAACAATAGAAATATATTGTTCCAATTATAAATCAATTTATGAAGGTTTATTAATGTAAGAAGGGACTCAAATGCAATAAGAGTTTAGACGAAGAACTTAGATTGCATTTTCAAAAATATCTCTATATTGATATAGGAAGTGATAGAATATCATAAATATATTTGTTGGATTCTTTTGTAGTTGTTGCAATAGTATTAGAGTCTAGTAGTAAGGCTTTAAAAGGATTTTGTTAAAGATTTCCTATTACAATTTCGGAATTTTTTTTTTAGTGACATAATAATTTTAGATGTTTTTTCTTATATTAAGTATATTATATATGTTAATATTATATATATAAGTGAATCTATATATAAAAGATTCACATTGAAATACCACATATATTACTATTTAATATATATATATATATATATATATATAATATATATATATATATATATATATAACCACAAATAAAGTTCATAAAATAAAAATGTGATTGTTAAAACTTGAGTAAATTTTGTAAATTATTTTTAAAAATTATACATTAATTAAAATTTAAACATGAGTTTGACACACTTACCTAAAAATGAAAATTTCATAAATTTTGAGATTTGATGTGTGTATTGTTTTTCATATATATTGAGATTTGATATATGTAATGTGTACTTGGTGACATATAGTTGTTTTTTTTTTTAAATAAAATATGAGCCAATAAAAAAATATAAATTCAAATTTCAAAAATTTCAATCTTTTTTTAATTTTCTAAATATTCAATTTAATAGTTATTTTTTTCAAAACTTTAATAAACATTATAAAATCTTTTTAAAAAAATTCAGAACTAATTGAAAGTAAAATCATTTTGACTATAAACCCATAGACAAATATAAAAATAACATTAAAATTAAAATAAATTATTTAATCTATAAAATTAAAATAATAATAAAAAAATCAAAACTATAAAGTTTTATCTAACTTACAGATATAATTTTTAGAATTCCTACAAGTTAGATGTATATAAAATAAGCATCAAAACAATAATATTAATATGAACGTGGATAAAAAAGTTGTTAGATTATTTATAAAGAAAGAAAGCAAGAAAATTATTTTAACGTTCGTGAGGCTAAATATAGCCCATGGGAAAAATTGCTTCTTCATCTGGTTGATGTATTTAGCCATTTTCTTGTGAAGCCTCACAATAAACGATCCTAGTTTTTCGACAAACCTCTCGTTAAATAGATTATCCCAAGAGCTAGCTACCAAAATATCTGCATAAATTTCCCTGTTGTCTTTGAAGGCCTCACATTCTAAAATGAAATGCTTTTCTATTTCCACCTTTCCAGAAGAGCAAAAAATACATAATCTTTCCTCTCACACTTCTTTTGACCTTTTCCAGCGCCCTATTTCACAGCAAAGTCGGTGAGAATTAGTCCTTAACTAAGCAATAAGAATCTTAGCTCTCCAAGAAATATTGGCCTTTATGTATGATTTTTGTTGATGACTCTAGGTGGGATTAAGCACTTCAATATAGTACTTTTTTTTTCTTCCCAAATCCTTATCCCAAGTACGCTTGAGGAATTTATCCATAACACAAGCTTTTATCTCTTTATTGTTTATGGGACATGCGTTCAAGAAAATACCCCATTTACTAAACCATTTATTATTTTGTTGCATCCACGACTTTTTTCTTTTGCACAATATGTCATTAAAAACAACCTTAGGACATCTGTCATTTTCCATTTGTTCAATTTTTTTTAAATACCTTATGGCTCGCACCATAGAAATTGCTTCAATAAGAGCAACCCCTATTTCACTTAACAAAATAGCATAAAGAACTACACTTTTAATTTTAAATTTGTTTGTAATCAAACGCTTCTGAATTTTCTCAATTTGTTTCCACTACATGTTAGATGTATTGTTGGCCCATAGTTCATAACCATATAGAACCACCGGAATCACTAGAATCCCAAAAAGAGTTCGAGTGGTTTTCCAGTCCCATAACTCTGTCTCTCTACGCCTATTTTGAAAAGAATAAAATGCTTTCACCCTCCAAAGTTTTTTTCTTTCTACAACCATCCCAACTTAGATTTTTGTTCAAGTCAATTTCGAGGCATTTGTAATCTGCAACTTCTTCCAAAATGTTGTCTTCAAATTAGAACTTATGTTGGTTATGTTTTCTTTTTTTAGAGAAAACCACTACTTTCGTTTTGCTAATATTAACTTGCATCCCCGCCCTTCTATAAAAATACTTAAGGGATAGTAAGTGCTTTTGCAAACCAAGAGCAAATTTAGCAATCAAAATAAGGTAATCTACATACAAAAGAAGCCTTATAACAAACTATTTTCATTGTGCATCTCTCTCTGTTGGAGCTCCTTCCGAAATAATTTAGGATTATTTTTCCCAAGGAAGATTAATTCTTCCCTCCTTGAAACCATGAAATCGACCTTTTCCTTTCTTAATATCTGCTTGTAAGCTTTGAGCTTTATGTTATCCTTGTTTGACTCTTTTCACATTGTCCTTGCTTTTTTGCATTTCTCGTCAAACCAGGCATTCACCAGAAAGCAATTTGTTTCAAACTTCTTAATTTTTGCCCTTTTGCACTCTGCAAGTGCGCATTGATTTAAATATGTTAATTTATGACTATGATTTGATTTGATTTGATTTCCATTTTCTGATATTTTAAACCAAATGAATTGTTTATTTGAGTCTTCTTTTTCCAATCAGAGGTCAGAACTTGTTCCAGAGTATTGAACAGTCTTATAGTTGAGTTTTCTCCAACATCTCACCTTGTATCTGACAGGGGGGAAATGATGGTCATCTACAAGCTTTAACATCACATCAAGCGAGCATGAGCCACAACCTGCCACATCAGTTTCAAAGTTGTAGCGAGAGACAAAGATGCCTTTGAACATGCCTTTAGTTGGTAATCTAGGACACTTCCTCTAGCAAAAGACTTCAACTTCCTGCCAGTTTCAGAAGTATTCCAGGAACGAAATTGAGGACACTTCCTCTAGCAGAAGACTTCATATTCTTGCTAGATTTGGAAGAGTTCCAGGAAATGCATTAAGCATTCCAGAGTTGTTGGTCATCCTTAAACCGTCACAGGTTGAGACTTCCCTTTTCAGGTTGAAGTTCTCCCTTTTATTCGGGGTGAGACCTCCCTTTCATGGTTGAAAGTTTCCCTCTTCAAAACAACAGGAGCACTTCCTATAGTAGAAGACTTCAGCTTCTTGCCAGTTTTGGAAGAGTTCCGGGAACTGCACTAAGTGTTCCAGTGTTGGTGGTCATCCTTAAACCACTGCCCTTTATACCGACATTTTAGAGAGCACATTCAGCCTAGTGCTGCCATGCATCGTTGCACATTTTGTATTACAACTATCTTCTTAGACTAATACATAACCCTTCGGATTAAGGGGGGGAATGTTAGACACCTAATCCTCAATGGGTTACTGTGGAATTGGAATAGACAAAAGGAAGTCCAAGAGACCCTGGGATGTGAAACCCAACGGTCAAACCTTGTACTATAAATGTATATCTCTTGTTAATAAAAATGTATTCTCATGTTTCATCCTTCAGATTCTCTTGCTGCCCATGTGTGTTTAACATGAAGGAAGGCATATGTGTTGTCTATTCTGTCTATGAGCAGCAGTGAGGTATTGTACTGAGAGCTGGATAGCTTGTGGGCTAAAGCTTTTTGTAATCCTGAGATATTTCCACTTGTATGATAATACAGATAGCAGGGTTTTTAGCTAAGGCTTTCCCCAGAGTATTCTTCTATGTTTCATGTGTATGATTTCTTCTTCTCTATTATATGTGTTCCGATTGATTTTGCTCAGATTCATTAAGCTTCCGCAAAGTTTGATAGTATAAGTAGATCAAGTATTTTGCTTTAGTATATTGCATTATCAGGTGATCTACGGTGAATTTTCGACAGATAGTGCGATTGGGACATCCTTCCAAATCAGAGAAATAAGATGGTAATAGAGAAGAAGCAACAAACTCTTTAGCAGGAAATCAGGAAGCCAGGTTAATATGGGAAAGTAAGGACAAAGACTCAACTATAAGTCTTTCATGTGAAAACAAATAGCAATCAAGTCATACCCAAGTTTCCTTAAGATTAGTTTGTTGGAATTGTAGAGGTTACCCATGGAGACGAGGACTTGGGTTAGGGCCTAATGCAGAAGATAGAGACATAATTTTCCTCATAGAAACACATGAGCATGAAGGGTGCAAGACACCTTTGTTTAAAGGATACTAGAAGATCATAGTGAAAAACAAGGTAGCAAGGAATGGAAAAGGACATCGGGGTATCATGGTATTAGTGAGGGAAAAATAAGGTCGTTTCATTCAGTTAGAAAAAGAAGACTCAAATAAACAATTCATTTGGTTTAAAATATTAGAAAATGGAAATCACATCAAAATTGTAACATGCTATTTTGTGCTACAAGTTTAAAAAATCTACAAAAGTAGAGGGTTTGACCACAATGATCCCTTTGGAGCCTTTAAAGTAGATATTGCAACATATTCTTAGCTAGGTGAAGTCCTTATAATGGGTGATTTCAATGCTAGGACTGCAAGTGAGCAAGCTAGTATTGTTTGTTGTAAAGAAGACTATGACCTTATTTGGATTACAAAAGAGAGAAATCATTAGTGGAAAAGAATTTCAGAGGACAAGGGTTGCAATCTCTTTGGTGAAAAATTGCTTACTCTATGTGGGGCTTTTGATTTAGTCATTTGTAATGGTTTGAATACATGCACAAAGTTCGGTAATTTCACTTGCAATACTTACAATGGAGCAAGTGTAGTAGATCATGTAATTTTATCACATGGTTTGTGTGAGAAAATGGAGGAAGTTTTGATTAGAGATCAGCTTTGGGAGTTAAAATCAGATCACAAGCCAATTTATTTAAGTTTCTCTTGGATTGGAAAGAAGCAATTAGAGTCAAAACTCAACGTGTTTAACAAAATCTCCCAAAGGGCGGAATTCTTTTGACTCCATAAAATTGTAATACCTTCAAAATGACGCTAAAGGGGCTCTTCGAGAAGGAGAAAATCTCGATTCACGACCTTCATATTCAGGAATTAACACATTTAATTCAAAGCGCACCTGCTGAGTGCAAAAGAGAAAAAATTAAGAAGTTTGAAACAAATTTCTTTCTGGTTAATGTTTGGTTTGATGAGGAATGCAAAAAGGCAAGGAGAATGTGGAAAGAGTCAAACAAGGATAACATAAAGCTCAAAGCTTACAATCAGATATTAAGAAATAAAAAGGTTGATTTCATGGTTTCAAGGAGGGAAGAACTAATCTTCTTTGGAAAAAATAACCCCAAATTATTTTGGAAGGTGCTCCAACCGAAAAAAATGCAAACTAAAAATAGTATTACAACTTCTAAATGGTTTAACTATGCAAGACAACTCTATGAGCAAGACTCCAAGGTTGACCCTCCTCCCTTGATCAACACTGGTATTGAACTCTTTGTGGTGTAAGAGGTAGAGATAGGTATCAAGAAGTTGGGTGTTGGAAAAGAAAAAGACTTAGCTTAACTCCAAGCAAAGTATTTAAAGCGCGGCTTAAAGATTCTTGCACCTCATGTTACAAAAATTTTCAACAACATCATACAACATGGGTTCCCCACAGATTGGATAACTAATCTGGAAATACCTCTTTTTAAGAGTGGTGACATCAATAATCCATCCAATTATAGGACCATAATGATAAATCCCTTGTTTGCAAAGTTATTTGGAAGCATGCTATAAAATAAAATCAGCAAGTGGGCAGAAGAAAAATATAAGTGTGCTAAAGGATAAGCAGGTTTTAGACCTAAAAATTCCACAGTTGATCGTTGTATGACTTTAACACACATCATTGAAAAAGTTTGGGAGAAAAAGGAAGAAGCCTTTTGTTTCTTTTTTGATTTCAGAAAAGTGTTTGACACGATTCCAAAGGATAAGCTTTGGCACAGAATGAAGGAACTTGGAGTTCCTAGACATTTAAGGGAAGTTGTGCATAGGCTGTATGAAGAGGTGAAATTCAAAAGTAGAACTTCATCAGACATTTCTGAAAGCTTTAGAAGTGATATCAGGGTCCAGAAAGGTTGTCCATTATCTCATACCCTTTTTGGTTTATATATCGACAAGCTTGAGGAGTGGCTCAATTCGCAAGGGGGTGATGGTATTCATTTGGGCGAGTTTGTTATAAGGCTTCTTTTGTATGCAGATGACCTTATTCTGATTGCTAAATCTGCTCTTGGTTTGCAACAGAACTTACTATCCCTTGAGAATTTTTGTAGAAGGGTGGGGATGCAAGTTAATATTAGCAAAAGGAAAACATAACCAACATAAGTTCTACTTTGAAGGCAACATTCTAGAAGAAGTTGCGGATTACAAGTACCTCATAATTGACTTCAACAAAAATCTAAGCTGGGATGGTTGTAGAAAGAAAAGAAATTTGGGGGGGTTAGAAAAAAATTATGGTTTTCAAAATAGGTGTAGAGAGGCATATTTATGGGTCTAGAAACAGTACATCTGACATGTAGTGGAAACAAATTGAGAAAAAATCATAAGCATTTGATTACAAACAAATTCAAAATTAAAAGCGTCGTTCCTTATGCTATCTTGTTAAGTGAAATAGGTGTTGCTCCTATTGACGCAATTGTATGGTGCGAGTCATACGGTATTTAAAAAAATTGAACAAATGGAAGAGGGCAGATGGCCTAAGGTTGTCTTTAATGACATATTGTGCAAAATATAAAAGACTTGGATGCAACAAAGTAACAAATGGTTTAGTAAATGGGGTATTTGCTTGAACATGTATCCCATAAACCGTAAAGAGATAAAAAAATTTCTTATGGATAAGTTCCACAAGCGTACTTGGGATAAGGAGCTAGGGAGAAAGAAAAGATACTATATTGAAGTGTTTAATCCCACTCATAATCATAAACAAAAGTCGTACATAGAGGCTAATATATTTTAGAGAGTTAAAATTTGTATTGCTCAGTTAAAGACTAATTCTCATCAACTCCGTTGTGAAACATGGCACTAGAAAAGGGCAAAAGAAGTGTGGAAGGAAAGAGTATGTATTTTTTTTCTTCTAGAAAAGTAGAAATAGAAAAGCATTTCAGTTTAGAATGTAAGACCTTCAAAGACAACAGGGAAATTTATGCAGATATTTTTGCAACTAGCTCTTGCGATAATCTATTCAGCGAGGGGTTTGTAGAGAAGTTCGGAGCGTTTATTGTGAGGCTTCATAGGAAAAGGGTCGAATACAACAGCCAAATGAAGAAGCAATTTATCCCACAGGCTATCTTTAGCCTCGCGGACTTTAAAATAATTTATTTCTTTCTTTCTATGGCCACGTCATCTTCTCCTCAATGCAAAGGTGAAATGTTTATGTTTGAAAGTGAGATAAGGTCACATCATCTTCCTCAAGTCTCTTGCACAAATATGTTCATTTACTAGTGGCTACCTTATCACATAAAATGTGATTACAAAATAAAGCCACATCATTTTCTTCAAGTCAAGGTTTGTTTTGCATCAATATGTGGGTTTAATATTGACCACTTATCACATAAAATGCAACTAGAAGGTAGATTTTTCAAAAGTTAATTTGGGATGTAATTAGAATAAAAAACCACGTCAACTTCCTCAAGTCAAGGTCTTTTTTGCGTTTAATATTGGAAATGCAATTACCAAATAAGGCCACGTCATTTTCCTCAGTCAAGATTTGTCTATATAAATCTGCCATTGGTTTGCAAGAGTACTTACTTTCCCTTGAGCATTTTTGTAGAAGGGTGGGGATGCAAGTCAATATTAGCAAAACGAAAGTAGTGGTTTTTTTCTAACAAACGAAAACATAATTAACATAAGTTCTACTTTGAAGGCAACATTATGGAAGAAGTTGCGAATTACAAGTACTTTGGAATTGACTTCAACCAAAATCTTAGCTGGGATGGTTGTAGAAAGAAAAGAACTTTGGTGGTTTGGAAATCATTTTATGCTTTTCAAAATGGGTACAAAGAGACAGAGTTATGGGACTGGAAAACCAATCTAACTCCTTTTGGGCTTTTAGTGATTCTGGTGATTCTTTACGGTTGTGAACTGTGGGCCATCGATACATCTGACATGCAGTGGAAACCAATTGAAAAAATTTAGAAGCATTTAATTACAAACAAATTCAAAATTAAAAGTGTAGTTCCTTATGCTATCTTGTTAAGTGAAATAGGGATTGCACCTATTGAAGCAATTGTTATGGTGTGAGTCATAAGGTATTTTAAAAAAAATGAGCAAATGAAAAAGGGCAAATGGACTAAGGTTGTCATTAATGACATATTGTGCAAAAGAAAGAAGACTTGGATGTGGCAAAATAATAAATGGTTTAGGAAATGGGGTATTTGCTTGAACATGTGTCCCATAAACATTAAAGAGATAAAAACTTTTGTTATGGATATATTCCATAAGTGTACTTGGAATAAAGAGCTAGGGAGAAAGAAAAAATAAAATATTGAAGAGTTTAATCCCACTCATAATCATCAACACAAATCGTACATAGGGGCCAATATTTCTTGGAGAGAAAAAAATATTATTGCTTAGTTAAAGACTAATTCTCATAAACTCTATTGTGAAATAAGTAACTGGAAAATGCCAAAAAATGTGTCGGAGGAAAGAGTATGTATTTTTTGCTCTTCCGAAAAAGTGGAAACAAAAAAACATTTCATTTTAGATTGTGAGGCTTTCAAAGACAACATGGTAAGTTATGCATATATTCCGGCAACTAGCTCTTGGGATAATCTTTTCAACGAGAGGTTTGCCAAAAAACTAAAAACATTTATTGTAAAGCTTCACAAGAAAAAGTCTAAATATAAAAATCAAATGGAGAAGCAATTTGTCCCACAAACTATCCTTAACTTAATAGATATTAAAATAATTTCTTTTTTTCTTCTCTATAGATTTAATATTACCACTTATCCTATAAAATGCAAATAATGCACATGGAAAGTAGATTTTTCCAAAATTAATTTGGCATATAATTAGAATAAAAAATCACGTCAACTTCCTTGAGTCAAGGTCTTTTGTGCGTTTAATATTGGAAATGCGATTAGAAAATAAGCCCACGTCATTTTCCTCGAGTCAGAGTCTCTCTTGAATAAACATGTGGGTTTAATATTCACGACTTGTCGCATAAAATGCAACTAGAACGTAGATTTTTCAAAAGTTAATTTGAATAAAAGACCACGTGGTCTTCCTCGAGTCAAGGTCTTTTGTGCGTTTAATATTGGCCACTTATCACTTGTAGACTTTTTTAAAGTTAATTAATTCGGATCGTAATTGTTTATAATTCTATGGTGGGTATAAATGCAATAATTTATTTAAGGTTGTCATTATTTAAATCTCATACAAATTCTCTACACCTTCCTCAAGTCAAAGTCTTTTGTGCGTTTAATATTGGCCACTTACCACATAAATGTGATCAGAAGGTGGATTTTTTAAAAGTTAATTAATTTGGATCTGTTTTTAATTTTAGGGTTGTATAAATGAAATAATTTATTTAAAGTTTTTTTTGTTTTTTTTGTGTTTTTTTAGAGAGAAAAAGCATTATTCTATTATATTGAGACAATATAAAAACATCAGAAAATACAAAAGTGGCTTGTGGAGCAGCCACGATAGAAGCAACAAGGGCAGATACACTCTTGTTTTAAATCTCATAAAAATTCTCAACACCAACTCACAGCCATGGATCAGTTTAGTATAATAAGTGAACTGGTGAGGGTCGCTCACTACTAACTGTAGGAAAGGACTTTGCATAAGTATATCTTCCTTTGCCTACTAAATCGTGTATTTAGATGGATATAGTATTAAGGTCTTGCAATGCCTGGTCGTTGATGGTTTCCGTGCGAGAATGATATAAATTGTTGGGGTTTGGTAGTAATAATAGGACGTATAAGAGGTATAAGGCAGGTGGAAATCACACGTGTGAGAGGGTGGGAGTTTAAAGAATATTAATGAAGTTAGAGATCTAATTTTAAGGTTAGATCAAGTTACACAGATCAAGTTAAACACTAAATTGGTGTATGAGATTTCTTGTTTGTGGGACAAGAGACCCACTTCCGTGTAGCAATTGGTGTATGAGACCTTTTGTTTGTGGGACAAGGGGCCCATTTCCGTGTAGCGATTTGACTGCTAAGTCTACAAAAGCATACATACTCTACCCTTGGTTTTCAACCAGTAACTTTTTAGGAAGAAACGCATGCTCTTGACTATTATAACTAAAATTATATTTAAAAATAATTTTGCGTTAATGATATTGTATAATAATTCTTTCATATTTTCGTAATATTTATATTTTCTTAATAAATGGCCTTACATATTCTTTTAGTAATATTTTTATCACTTTATGGTTTGTTATTTTTTAAATTATAAAAGTAATTTGTTTTTAGCATAAAGTGGCAACAGAAATAATTATCTTAATTGGGTTTTCACTTTAAAAAATGAATGAAATTATGCATAGAAATTAGTGTTGATTATTTATAATTTGGTGATGATTATTTATAATTTGGTGAAGTTTCTTAGTTTAATAGATAAAAGTGTAATTTAATTAATATGTTTTTAATATTTTTAGTTAAAATTTAGTAAATATTTTTGGAATGGAAAATTTAAGTTTTGTAATTTACATAATTTAAGTGTTTAGGAGTTTTTTATGATGTTTTATTTATGCTTTTAAAAACATAGATTCATAATATCAAGAAAAATTTTATCATCTAATTTTACTAAAAAATAAATAGTTATAAAAATCAATATTGTGAAAGATTAAATAATCATCATACAAGAATATACAATGATAAAGTGTAATATGCAACCTTGATGTTCAGTACATGCCTTTTATGCAAAAAGTAATTGATAGCATAAGTTATTGTATCTAAGAAAAAAATACCCTCATGTCTATGAATAAAGATCTTAAATTTTTTTAATTATTAAAACTTGTGATTTGCAAGGTTTTATTTCGTAGGCTACATTATAATAATCTAGATCTTCTTCAACTTTTGAATTTCTATTTCTACTTCAAAATATTAAAACATTTTTTCAAAATATTAAAAAAAAAGAATTGTTAAGGTTTTTAAGTAGAAATATTTTTATAGTTGAATTCACAAAGTTAAGATTCAAAATTATTTGTTAAAACAATGAAGTTTCTATTTTGCATTAAAATCATTTATAACAAAATTTACACAACAAATGACATCAATTGACTTTTGTTTGTTGTCTATATTTTTAAATAACTAATGCATCTGCAAATGTTTATAAGTCTTTACCTTTCATTATTTCACAACTTGATATTTTAAGGTCTTATATGACTCCTACACAAGTTGCCCATAAAATCAAACAAGCTATTAAAGAGTAAGTAACAATGTTCGAAAGAAAAGCATTTAATATCATAAAATCAAGCTATTTATTAAAGGTAGTATAAATGTTTGAAAGAAAAACATTCTATAATATTAAGTGAACACATAATTAATTATAAAAAAAAATTGTCAAGAGCTGTAAAGATTTATAATGGAGGTGACATTGTTTTTTCTTATCAATACATTATATTATTTTGAAATATGTTGTTAGTAAAGGAATAGTCAAGTTTTAAGCATTTTATATTTTTATGAAAAAACAATAGAATATATTGTTCCAATTATAAATCAATTTATGAAGGTTTATTAATGTAAGAAGGGACTCAAATGCAATAAGAGTTTAGAGGAAGAACTTAGATGTATATAAAATAAGCATCAAAACAATAATATTAATATGAACCTGGATAAAAAAGTTATTAGATTATTTATAAAGAAAGAAAGCAAGAAAATTATTTTAACGTTAGTAAGGCTAAAAATAGCTCATGGGACAAATTGCTTCTTCATCTGGTTGATGTATTTAGCCATTGTCCTGTGAAGCCTCACAATAAACGATCCTAGTTTTTCGACAAACCTCTCGTTAAATAGATTATCCCAAGAGCTAGCTACCAAAATATCTGCATAAATTTCCTTGTTGTCTTTGAAGGCCTCACATTCTAAAATTAAATGCTTTTCTATTTCCACTTTTCTAGAAGAACAAAAAATACATAATCTTTCCTCTCACACTTCTTTTGACCTTTTCCAGCACCCTGTTTCACAACAAAGTCGATGAGAATTAGCCCTTCACTAAGCAATAAGAATCTTAGCTCTCCAAGAAATATTGGCCTCTATGTATGATTTTTGTTGATGACTCTAGGTGGGATTAAACACTTCAATATAGTACCTTTTTTTTTCTTCCCATATCCTTATCCCAAGTACGCTTGAGGAATTTATCCATAACACAAGCTTTTATCACTTTACTGTTTATGGGACATGTGTTCAAGCAAATACCCCATTTACTAAACCATTTGTTATTTTGTTGCATCCACGACTTTTTTCTTTTGCACAATATGTCATTAAAAACAACCTTAGGACATCTGTCATTTTCCAATTGTTCAATTTGTTTTAAATACCTTATGGCTCGCACCATAGAAATTGCTTCAATAAGAGCAACCCCTATTTCACTTAACAAAATAGCATAAGGAACTACACTTTTAATTTTAAATTTGTTTGTAATTAAACGCTTCTGAATTTTCTCAATTTGTTTCCACTACATGTTAGATGTATTATTGGCCCATAGTTCATAACCATATAGAACCACCGGAATCACTAGAATCCCAAAAAGAGTTCGAGTGGTTTTCCTGTCCCATAACTCTGTCTCTCTACGCCTATTTTGAAAAGAATAAAATGCTTTCACCCTCCAAAGGTTTTTTCTTTCTACAACCATCTCAACTTAGATTTTTGTTGAAGTCAATTTCGAGGCATTTGTAATCTGCAACTTCTTCCAAAATGTTGTCTTCAAATTAGAACTTACGCTGGTTATGTTTTTATTTTTTTAGAGAAAACCACTACTTTCGTTTTACTAATATTAACTCGCATCCCCACCCTTCTACAAAAATACTTAAGGGATAGTAAGTGCTTTTGCAAACCAAGAGCATATTTAGCAATCAAAATAAGGTCATCTACATACAAAAGAGGCCTTATAACGAACTATTTTCACTGTGCATCTCTCTCTGTTGGAGCTCCTTCCGAAATAATTTGGGATTATTTTTCCCAAGGAAGATTAATTCTTCCCTCCTTGAGACCATGAAATCGACCTTTTCCTTTCTTAATATCTGCTTGTAGGCTTTGAGCTTTATGTTATCCTTGTTTGACTCTTTTCACATTATCCTTGCTTTTTTTCATTTCTCGTCAAACCAGGCATTCACCAGAAAGCAATTTGTTTCAAACTTCTTAATTTTTGCCCTTTTGCACTCTGCAAGTGCGCATTGAATTAAATGTGTTAATTCATGACTATGATTTGATTTGATTTGATTTGATTTTCATTTTCTGATATTTTAAACCAAATGAATTGTTTATTTGAGTCTTCTTTTTCCAATCACATGTCAGAACTTGTTCCAAAGTATTGAACAGTCTTATAGTTGAGTTTTCTCCAACATCTCACCTTGAATCTGACAGGGGGGGAAATGATGGTCATCTACAAGCTTTAAAGTCACATCAATCGAGTCTGAGCCACAACCTACCACATCAGTTTCAGAGTTGTAGCCAGAGACAAAGATGCCTTTGAACATGCCTTTAGTTGGTAATCTGGGACACTTCCTCTAGCAGAAGACTTCAGCTTCTTGCCAATTTCAGAAGTATTCCGGGAAAGAAATTGAGGACACTTCCTCTAGCAGAAGACTTCATCTTCTTGCCAAATTTGGAAGAGTTCCAGGAAATGCATTAAGCATTCCAGAGTTGTTGGTCATCCTTAAACCGTCACAGGTTGAGACTTCCCTTTTCAGGTTGAAGTTCTCCCTTTTATGTGGGGTGAGACCTCCCTTTCATGATTGGAAGTTTCCCTCTTGAAAACAACAGGAGCACTTCCTCTAGTAGGAAACTTCAGCTTCTTGCCAGTTTTGGAAGAGTTCCGGGAACTGCACTAAGTGTTCCTGTGTTGGTGGTCATCCTTAAACCACTGCCCTTTATACCAACATTTTAGAGAGCACATTCAGCCTAGTGCTGCCATGCATTGTTGCACATTTTGTATTACAACTCTCTTCTTAGACTCATACATAACCCTTCGGATTAAGGGGGGGAATGTTGGACACCTAATCCTCAATGAGTTAGTGTGGAATTGGAATAGACAAAAGGAAGTCCAAGAGACCCTGGGATGTGAAACCCAACAGTCAAACCTTGTTCTATAAACGTATATCTCTTGTTAATAAAAATGTATTCTCATGTTTTATCCTTCACATTCTCTTGCTGCCCATGTGTGTTTAACATGAAGGAAGGCATATGTGTTGTCTATTCTGTCTATGAGCAGCAATGAGGGATTGTACTGAGAGCTGGATGGCTTGTGAGCTAAAGCTTTTTGTAATCCTAAGATATTTCCACTTGTATGATAATACAGATAGCGAGGTTTCTAGCTGAGGCTTTCCCCAGAGTATTCTTCTATGTTTCATGTGTATGATTTCTTCTACTCTATTATATGTGTTCTGATTGATCTTGCTCAAATTGATTAAGCTTCCACAAAGTTTGATAGTAGAAGAAGATCAAGTATTTTGCTTTAGTATATTGCATTATCAGGTGATCTACGGTGAATTTTCTACAGATAGTGCGATTCGGACATCCTTCCAAATGAGAGAAATAAGATGGTAATAGAGAAGAAGCAACAAACTCTTCAGCATGAAATCAGGAAGCCAGGTTAATATGGGAAAGTAGGGACAAAGACTCAACTATAAGTATTTCATGTGAAAACAAATAACAATCAAGTCATACCGAAGTTTCCTTAAGATTAGTTTGTTAGAATTGTAGAGGTTACCCATGGAGACGAGGACTTGGGTTAGGGCCTATTGCAGAAGATAGAGACATAATTTACCTCATAGAAACACATGAGCATGAAGGGTGCAAGACACCTTTGTTTGAAGGATACTAGAAGATCATAGTGAAAAACAAGGTAGCAGGGAATGGAAAAGGACATTCGGGTATCATCGTATTAGTGAGGGAAAAATAAGGTCGTTTCATTCAGTTAGAAAAAGAAGACTCAAATAAACAATTCATTTGGTTTAAAATATTAAAAAATGGAAATCACATCAAAATTGCAACATGCTATTTTGTGCTACAAGTTTAAAAAATCTACAAAAGTAGAGGGTTTGACCACAAAGATCCCTTTGGAGCCTTTAAAGTAGATATTGCAACATATTCTTAGTTAGGTGAAGTCCTTATAGTGGGTGATTTCAATGCTAGGACTGCAAGTGAGCAAGCTAGTATTCTTTGTTGTAAAGAAGACTATGACCTTATTTGGATTACAAAAGAGAGAAATCAGTAGTGGGAAAGAATTTCAGAGGACAAGGGTTGCAATCTCTTTGGTGAAAAATTGGTTACTCTATGTGGGGCTTTTGATTTAGTCATCTGTAATGGTTTGAATACATGCACAAAGTTCGGTAATTTCACTCGCAATACTTACAATGGAGCAAGTTTAGTAGATCATGTAATTTTATCACATGGTTTGTGTGACAAAATGGAGGAAGTTTTGATTAGAGATCAGCTTTGGGAGTTAAAATCAGATCACAAGCCAATTTATTTAAGTTTCTCTTGGATTGGAAAGAAGCAATTAGAGTCAAAACTCAACGTGTTTAACAAAATCTCCCAAAGGGCAGAATTCTTTTGACTCCATAAAATTGTAATACCTTCAAAATGACGCTAGAGAGGCTCTTCGAGAAGGAGAAAATCTCGATTCACGACCTTCATAGTCAGGAATTAACACATTTAATTCAAAGCGCACCTGCTGAGTGCAAAAGAGAAAAAATTAAGAAGTCTGAAACAAATTTCTTTCTGGTTAATGCTTGGTTTGATGAGGAATGCAAAAAGGCTAAGGAGAACGTGGAAAGAGTGAAACAAATATAACATAAAGCTCAAAGCTTACAATCAGATATTAAGAAATAAAAAGGTTGATTTCATGGTTTCAAGGAGGGAAGAACTAATCTTCTTTGGAAAAAATAACCCCAAATTATTTTGGAAGGTGCTCCAACCGAAAAAAAATGCAAACTAAAAATAGTATTACAACTTCTAAATGGTTTAACTATGCAAGACAACTATATGAGCAAGACTCCAAGGTTGACCCTCCTCCCTTGATCAACACTGATATTGAACTCTTTGCGGTGTAAGAGGTAGAGATGGGTATCAAGAAGTTGGGTGTTGGAAAAGAAAAAGACTTATCTTAACTCCAAGCAAAGTATTTAAAGTGGGGCTTAAAGATTCTTGCACCTCATGTTACAAAAATTTTCAACAACATCATACAACATGGGTTCCCCACAAATTGGACAACTAATCTGGAAATAACTCTTTTCAAGAGTGGTGACGTCAATAATCCATCCAATTATAGGAGCATAATGATAAACCCCTTGTTTGCAAAGTTATTTGGAAGCATGCTATAAAATAAAATCAGCAAGTGGGCAGAAGAAAAAGATAAGTGTGCTAAAGGATAAGCAGGTTTTAGACCTAAAAATTCCACAGTTGATCGTTGTATAACTTTACCACACATCATTGAAAAAGTTTTGGAGAAAAAGGAAGAAGCCTTTTGTTGCTTTTTTGATTTCAGAAAAATGTTTGACACGATTCCTAGGGATAAGCTTTGGCACAGAATGAAGGAACTTGGGTTTCCTAGACATTTGAGGGAAGTTGTGCATAGGCTGTATGAAGAGGTGAAAGTCAAAATTAGAACTTCATCAGACATTTCTGAAAGCTTTAGAAGTGATATCAGGGTCCAGAAAGGTTGTCCATTATCTCATACCCTTTTTGGTTTATATATCGACAAGCTTGAGGAGTGGCTCAATTCGCAAGGGGGTGATGGTATTCATTTGGGCGAGTTTGTTATAAGGCTTCTTTTGTATGCAGATGACCTTATTCTGATTGCTAAATCTACTCTTGGTTTGCAACAGAACTTACTATCCCTTGAGAATTTTTGTAGAAGGGTGGGGATGCAAGTTAATATTAGCAAAAGGAAAACATAACCAACATAAGTTCTATTTTGAAGGCAACATTCTAGAAGAAGTTGCGGATTAAAAGTACCTCATAATTGACTTCAACAAAAATCTAAGCTGGGATGGTTGTAAAAAGAAAAGAAATTTGGGGGGGTTGGAAATAGGTGTAGAGAGGCATATTTATGGGTCTAGAAACAGTACATCTGACATGTAGTGGAAACAAATTGAGAAAAAATTATAAGCATTTGATTACAAACAAATTCAAAATTAAAAGCGTCGTTCCTTATGCTATCTTGTTAAGTGAAATAGGTGTTGCTCCTATTAACGCAATTGTATGGTGCGAGTCGTAAGGTATTTAAAAAAATTGAACAAATCGAAGAGGGCAGATGGCCTAAGGTTGTCTTTAATGACATATTGTGCAAAATATAAAAGACTTGGATGCAACAAAGTAACAAATGGTTTAGTAAATGGGTATTTGCTTGAACATGTATCCCATAAACCGTAAAGAGATAAAAAAATTTCTTATGGATAAGTTCCACGAGCGTACTTGGGATAAGGAGCTAGGGAGAAAGAAAAGGTACTATATTGAAGTGTTTAATCCCACTCATAATCATAAACAAAAATCGTACATAGACGCTAATATATTTTAGAGAGCTAAAATTTGAATTGCTCTGTTTAAGACTAATTCTCATCAACTCCATTGTGAAACATGGCACTAGAAAAGGGCAAAAGAAGTGTGGAAGGAAAGAGTATGTATTTTTTTTTCTTCCAAAAAAGTAGAAATAGAAAAGCATTTCATTTTAGAATGTGAGGCCTTCAAAGACAACAGGGAAATTTATGCAGATATTTTGGCAACTAGCTCTTGGGATAATCTATTCAGCGAGGGGTTTGTAGAGAAGCTGGGAGCGTTTATTGTGAGGCTTCATAGGAAAAGGGTCGAATACAACAACCAAATGAAGAAGCAATTTGTCCCACAGGCTATCTTTAGCCTCGCGGACGTTAAAATAATTTATTTCTTTCTTTCTATGGCCACAACATCTTCTCCTCAATGCAAAAGTGAAATGTTTATGTTTGAAAGTGAGATAAGGTCACATCATCTTCCTCAAGTCTCTTGCACAAATATGTTCATTTACTAGTGGCTACCTTATCACCTAAAATGTGATTACAAAATAAAGCCACGCCATTTTCTTCAAGTCAAGGTTTGTTTTGCATCACTATGTAGGTTTAATATTGACCACTTATCACATAAAATGCAACTAGAAGGTAGATTTTTCAAAAGTTAATTTGGGATGTAATTAGAATAAAAAACCACGTCAACTTCCTCAAGTCAAGGTCTTTTGTGCGTTTAATATAGGAAATGCAATTACCAAATAAGGCCACATCATTTTTCTCAGTTAAGATTTGTCTACATAAATCTGCCATTGGTTTGCAAGAGTACTTACTTTCCCTTGAGCATTTTTGTAGAAGGGTGGGGATGCAAGTCAATATTAGCAAAACGAAGTAGTGGTTTTTTTCTAACAAAAGAAAACATAACCAACATAAGTTCTACTTTGAAGGCAACATTATGGAAGAAGTTACGAATTACAAGTACTTTGGAATTGACTTCAACCAAAATCTAAGCTGGGATGGTTGTAGAAAGAAAAGAACTTTGGTGGTTTGGAAATCATTTTATGCTTTTCAAAATGGGTATAGAGAGACAGAGTTATGGGACTGGAAAACCAATCTAACTCCTTTTGGGCTTTTAGTGATTCCGGTGATTTGTTACGGTTGTGAACTGTGGGCTAGCAATACATCTGAAATGCCGTGGAAACCAATTGAAAAAATTCAGAAGCATTTAATTACAAACAAATTCAAAATTAAAAGTGTAGTTCCTTATGCAATCTTGTTAAGTGAAACAGGGATTGCACCTGTTGAAGCAATTGCTATGGTGTGAGTCATAAGGTATTTTTAAAAAATTGAGCAAATGGAAAATGGCAGATGGCCTAAGGTTGTCATTAATGACATATTGTGCAAAAGAAAGAAGACTTGGATGTGGCAAAATAATAAATGGTTTAGGAAATGGGGTATTTGCTTGAACATGTGCCCCATAAACAGTAAATAGATAAAAACTTTTGTTATGGATATATTCCATAAGTGTACTTGGAATAAAGAGCTAGGGAGAAAGAAAAAATAAAATATTGAAGAGTTTAATCCCACTCATAATCATCAACACAAATCGTACATAGGGGCCAATATTTCTTGGAGAGCAAAAATTATTATTGCTTAGTTAAAGACTAATTCTCATAAACTCCATTGTGAAACAAGGCACTGGAAAATGCCAAAAAAAGTGTTAGAGGAAAGAGTATGTATTTTTTGCTCTTCCGAAAAAGTGGAAACGAAAAAACATTTCATTTTATATTGTGAGGCTTTCAAAGACAATAGGGTAAGTTATGCATATATTCTGGCAACTAGCTCTTGGGATAATCTATTCAACGAGAGGTTTGCCAAAAAGCTAAAAACATTTATTGTAAGGCTTCACAAGAAAAAGTCTAAATACAATAATAAAATGGAGAAACAATTTGTCCCATAAACTATCTTTAGCTTAATAAATGTTAAAATAATTTCTTTTTTCTTCTCTATGGATTTAATATTACCACTTATCCCATAAAATGATTTAATATTACCACTTATCCCATAAAATGCAAATAATGCACATGGGAGGTAGATTTTTCCAAAATTAATTTGAGATATAATTAGAATAAAAAACCACGTCAACTTCCTTGAGTCAGAGTCTTTTGTGCGTTTAATATTGGAAATGCGATTAGAAAATAAGGCCACGTCATTTTCCTTGAGTCAGAGTCTGTCTTGAATAAAGATAAAATGCAAGTAGAACGTAGATTTTTCAAAAGTTAATTTGAATAAAAGACCACGTGGTCTTCCTCGAGTCAAGGTCTTTTGTGCGTTTAATATTGGCCACTCATCACTTGTGGACTTTTTTAAAGTTAATTAATTCGGATCTTAATTGTTTATAATTCTATGGTTGGTATAAATGCAATAATTGATTTAAAGTTGTCACTATTTAAATCTCATACAAATTCTCAACACCTTCCTCGACTATTTAAATCTCATACAAATTCTCAACACCTTCCTCGAGTCAAGGTCTTTTGTGCGTTTAATATTGGCCACTTACCACATAAATGTGATCAGAAGGTGGATTTTTTTAAAAGTCACTTACCACATAAATGTCATCAGAAGTGGATTTTTTTAAAAGCCACTTACCACATAAAATGTGATGAGAAGGTGGTTTTTTTAAAAAGTTAATCAATTTGGATCGTAATTGTTTTTAATTCTACAATTGTATAAACGCAATAATTTATTTAAAGTTTTTTTCTTTTTTCAGAGAGAAAAAAGTATCATTGTATTATATTGAGATAATATAAAAATATCAGAAAATACAAAAAGTGGCTCGTGGAGCAGCCACGATGGAAGCAACAAGGGCAGATACACCCTTGTTTTAAATCTCATAAAATTTCTCAACACCAACTCACACACATGGATCAGTTCAGTATAATTAGTCAGCGGGTGAGGGTCGCTCACTACTAACTGTAGGAAAAGACTTTGCATAAGTATATCTTCCTTTGCCTACTAAATCGTGTATTTAGATGGATATAGTATTAAGGTCTTGCAATGTCCGGTCGTTGATGGTTTCCGTGTGAGAATGGTATAAATTGTTGGGGTTTGGTAGTAATACTAGGACGTATAAGAGGTATAAGGCGGGTCTTGGGGTTTGGTAGTAATAATAGGACGTATAAGAGGTATAAGGCGGGTTGAAATCACACGTGTGAGAGGGTGGGATTTTAAAGAATATTAATGAAGTTAGAGATCTAATTTTAAGGTTTGATCAAGTTACACAGATCAAGTTAAACACTAAATTGGTGTATGAGATTTCTTGTTTGTGGGACAAGAGACCCACTTCCGTGTAGCAATTGGTGTATGAGACCTTTTGTTTGTGGGACAAGGGGCCCATTTCCGTGTAGCGATTTGACTGCTAAGTCTACAAAAGCATACATACTCTACCCTTGGTTTTCAACCAGTAACTTTTTAGGAAGAAACACATGCTCTTAACTATTATAAATAAAACTATATTTAAAAATAATTTTGCGTTAATAATATTGTATAATAATTCTTTCATATTTTCGTAATATTTATATTTTCTTAATAAATGACCTTACATATTTTTTAGTAATATTTTTATCACTTTATGGTTTGTTATATTTTAAATTATAAAAGTAATTTGTTTTTAGCATAAAGTGGCAACAGAAATAATTATCTTAATTGGGTTTTCACTTTAAAAAATGAATCAAATTATGCATAGAAATTAACGTTGATTATTTATAATTTGGTGAAGTTTCTTAGTTTAATAGATAAAAGTGTAATTTAATTAATATGTTTTTAATATTTTTAGTTAAAATTTAGTAAATATTTTTGGAATGGAAAATTTAAGTTTTGTAATTTACATAATTTAAGTGTTTAGGAGTTTTTTATGATGTTTTATTTATGCTTTTAAAAACATAGATTCATAATATCAAGAAAAATTTTATCATCTAATTTTACTAAAAAATAAATAGTTATAAAAATCAATATTGTGAAAGATTAAATAATCATCATACAAGAATATACAATGATAAAGTGTAATATGCAACCTTGATGTTCAGTACATGCCTTTTATGCAAAAAGTAATTGATAGCATAAGTTATTGTATCTAAGAAAAAAATACCCTCATGTCTATGAATAAAGATCTTAAATTTT
>APFE030211733.1:0-10149 GCA_000404065.3 Pinus taeda
TACAGATGTTGTACTTGATGGCAACACCCATGGCATGGCTCTCAATATGATGAGAATTAAGAAGTACGCAGGAGAAAAGTTCACGAAATTTTATGCAGAGAAAGTTTATAAAAGTTTATTTCATGTGGAGAAAAGTTCACCGAATTTTATGCAGAGAAAAGTTTATTTCATGTGGGAAAACTTACCTTTGGTCCATGGTAGTTAGTCCTTGGAATTTGAACCTATGGTTTTTGGACCATGGCATCTCGACAGACGTGTTGATCCCTAGTATTGAGTTGATGGTATTGGTTTGTTATGGTTTTGGCCCGTGGTATTGGTCCATGATTTGAGGAAGAGCTTGCCTATATAAAGCAAAGGAGATCATTTGGCTTGTGTATGCTTTTGGGTTGAATATCTTAAGATCTGAAATATTGGATTATTGTTTCAAAAGCTCGATCTATATGAAAGTGAAGTGGAAAGCGAATCTTTGAAGGGTGATCTCTCGAGCGTTGCAGCTGCGGAAGTGCGGAGGCACCGCAGGAGGCGCCGTAGGAGGCGCCGCAGGAGATGCCGTAGGAGGCGCCGCAGGAGACGCCGCAGGAGGCGCCACAGAAGGTGTTCTGGGTTTAGTTTTCTGTTATTGTGGATCTGGTTATCTGGGTGACTTACTGGTACTTGATGATCATTTGATATTTATGGATCCAGTTTGAAAATTTATGAAAAGTGGTCCTTGAAAGAAAAGAAGTAGGGGGTTGTAACTCCCTTCCAGGAGAGACTGGAAAACGAGAGAGAGTTGTAGCTCTCTGCAGGTTGCAGCCTGCGTACTGGTAAAGGACTGCACCAGTACAAGACCATTGTAAAAGGAGTTTCTAATTTTGAAAGAAGATAGAGACATATTGCAGCAGGTGGTTTTCACCCACATTGGGTTTCCACCTTATATCTGGTGTTCTTTGATGTGACTGTCTGTTTTCTTGTTCATGCTCATTGTTTTATGGTACTGATATGCAAAAATAATTCAAAGTATAAATAAGGAAGAATTGTTAAAAGGACTAGATAATACTGATTCACCCCCCCTCTCAGTATTATTTTCAACACTCTCCACACCGCGTAACCATTTCTACTGCAGTAATTTCTCTACGGCCAATTGTGGGAACTTCTCACTATCCGCGAGGTCCCAGTCTTCGAACTTCATAGTAGGTACCCATCCCATCGGTGGACCTTCAAAACTTATTTCATCAGGAAGGAGCAGGGTCTAGAGCACACTCTTCATGGCCTCCACGTCCTTTGGTATCTTGGATTTCCCCTTCCACGGGGGGATGTAGGGGGGTAACTTTATCGCCGAGGGCACTTGGGAGCATTCTCTTCCCCATCATCTTGTGCTTCAATTTTCGCAATCAGGGCTTGCAAATCTTCCTCCTCCTCCTCTGTTTCAAAGGTGACGACTTTGCCCTTCTCTGCCATTGACAATTTACTAAACTGTGGGTTCTGTGGTGATACCTGGACTGGCCCCATTGTCTGCTTATCTTTCTGTGATCGCGATGTGCGTGGTGACTCTGGAACCTCTAGTGCAGCTACTGCCTCTCCAGGCTCCTCCTGGATGATACAGGGCTCTGGGGTAACTTTCGCAAGTCGCACCCTGGTTCTGACAACCATCATCCTGTCTACACTGGATCCGTTCGTTCGCGTACTCAAGGGTGGCAAGGGTGCTTGGTGATAAATGCTTTGTGCTGGCTCAAATCTTAAACAACCAATTGTTGCCTCGAGGCTAACCCAAGGGATTTTATAGTATCGTTTGGATTTGAACTTTCCCATTCCCTCCACTTTTGAGTCATTAATACCTTCTTAGCAGCAGATCATCCTGAATCTAGCTCTTAATTCCTGTCTTAATTTCCTGCCGTCCGCTCCTTTCTGCCTTAAGTTGGACCTCTTGTCATGAACATTGACATCAACAGTCACCTTCCAGCCTACCCATGCAGCAGCACAGCCTTATGTGTGACCGCGACCCCTGTGACATAGTGACCCTATGTGTAACCTCCTTCCCGCGCAGCTCTCCTACAAACTTATTTATAGTCCCACACTCTTTTTCAACTATATGTGGTTCTGAGACTGTGCTTCCTATAGATAGTCAGGTTGTCGCACCCGTGGTGTGAGGCTTCAAGTCACCTTTCAACCTGGTCTTCGGGCCTCCCTTAGTTACCCTCATGCTAGTAAATTCTTTGTGTTCTTCCTTATATGGTTCACTCCCCTGGTTACTTTGTTCGATAATGTGTGGTTGCAGCCATGGTAGAAGAGCTAGAAATTCTTGGTGACAATCTTCTAATGCGGTGGTATGGTTGCCCATATCTTATCCTACCCTTTTGTCAACGTAACATGTTTGCGTGATTTCGGTCTCCATTTTTCTAATGTCCATGTCTCTTACCATGCTTTTCTGCTTCAGTCGTACCCAAGCTTCTTCGAGTTCGTGAAGGTTCAAGTTCCCTCACCGAATGGCTTCCTATAAATCCATAATTCTTTTACCCTTGTCCTCGCGTATTGTCCTAACTATGGGAGTTGTGGTATGGGTATTCTCTTCTGCTCTTATGGTTTCATCTCCTCTCGTCAATGTTGGGATCGTTTTCGCGCTCCGGTTTTTGCTCATGGTCCTATAGGCCCATCGAACCGCTGGTACGCGCAGGTCCTAGTTAGTTCGTCCCGCCTAGTAAACTCTATTCATGATTCCGCATATCTTTGTGAATGCTCCGATGTGGAATATTTAAGGTGTGTGTCACTTTCCCTACTGCCACGTCGAGTTCTAACTTTCAATCCTTAGTCTGGGATGTGCTTGCATAGCACACATCTATACCCACCGACACAGGTGGGCGTGCAAGCTGCTTCGTCCTAGTTGTCCAGTTCTCATTCAACGATGGGGACTTCTAAATCATAAGCACATCCGTCTTCTAAATTCGCACCAGTTTCCAATAGTCTTTTGATGTGTACTCCACCATCATGTGAGTGTCGTGCGCAACTCCCATTCCAGCGCACCATACCGTTGTTGTTCTAGTACTTCACTTTCAAATTTGTCTAAGAATTCATCCACCATTGTTACCCCGTCATATGTCGGCAGTTCCCTTGCTTATGTCGTCACACACCATAGTGATCTAATCATCATGTTGCAATTCAACGTTGTCACTTCATGTAGCTAGTTCTGCGAGCGTTCTATTTCTTCATCTGAATCTGAAGTACAGGAACTGTCATGTTCCCATGAGATTATCCCATCTACAGTCAAGTTCACCAGATTCTGGTCTTACGCTGTTATCTGGTAATGTAATATAGCTCATCGTCGTTGTCATCGTCATGCACAGGTTCGGTGTAGTGTGCTCCTTCGGCTGGATCTAGTGGAACTACTATGCATAGGGACTTTTTCTAGAATATCATCTTCCACTTCTTCAAGTTGATGACTCCATTCATATCAGTGGCCCAGTCTATTCCTGGTAACACAAGATAAGGATCGTTTTCATCCACAATCTCTATTACTTCAAAGTCTGTCTGTGTGCTCATGCCTTTGATGTCAACTCTTACCCCTTGTAACCTTCCTATGGGCAAAATCTCCTATTGATTCGCCATTCGTAATTGACTAGGGGACCACTACAATGCGAGCCTACCCATGTGTTCCCATGTCTGCCTTGGTAACACATTCGTGTCCAAACCCAGGTCTAAGATTACCTAATCCATTTCATACTTGTCAATCTGCACCATTAATCTCATTTCCCTATGAGTGCGCAATGTATGATTTCCTAGTTTCTGGACTACACGCGGTTCAACCAACCCTGTGCACCTAGTGATCAGCTCTTGTAGTCCTTTAACTGCCCTATTGTCGTGTAGCAGCTTCATGCATGTCTCTAAAAATGTATTAAGCATATAAGGATCCATTCCTGGCTCTAGTTGATCCTTACTACCTGAAGTAGAGGCCTTCGCGAAGCTCTTCTTAGCTTCCATAAATGTCTCCTTTACTTGTTCCAAGTCAAACTTAGGTTCCTTTGTAGGAGCCTTGCAAACCCATGTATCTTTCTCGAGTTGCTTCCCTTTATCCTCCCCTATGGTTGCACTGCTTTTGAGCACCATATTCACATTTGGGTCTTCTTTGCGTGGTTCAAACCTCATCATTTGAATATTTTGAGTCAGAGTAGGTTGAAGTACTCCTTTCTCGCACATCTGTGTGATCAACATAGGAAAATATACTACTTCATGATAGAATTGAGCAAAGTATGAACAAGATTTTCTCATCAGGTTGGTACAATCGTGAGCGTAGTGCCCGGGTCCTCCGCAATTGTAACAAATTAACTGTCTGTGGCCCCTTCCTAGCCCCATTCCTCCTCGTCCTCAACCTTGCCCTTGAAATCCACCATGCGCCATTCCCGCAACTGGGACGAGGTCTCATGTTTCTGTCTACATCCGATAGGCTGGTGTCTGATCCATCATTAACTCATAGCTCTAACAAGTACGCTTGTCATGGCCCACCGACCTACAGAAATTACAAAGTAGTTGCTCAAGAGTCTGTGTATACTTCTGCAACAAATAATAGTTATTTGTCGTGTGCTTTCCTCCTATCTGACACATTGTGCACCATAGCACGAGTGCCTCACTTGGCCCTACCTATGCCTCTGGTCTCAATGGCATTGGTTCCCCTCCTACCAAGTAGTTCGCGAACACTGGAGAGTGGTCTTTGTCATGGTCCTGGCCTTTGCATTTTATGCACCACACTTCTTTGTGCGCCTCTGGCTGTGGCGCCCTATCCTGCTTCAAACTCTACATCTCCAAGCGTAGATTTTGTAGTTGTGTGTGGATTTGTTGGACTCCCAACCCCGGATCCTGTATCAGTGTTTCATGCAACCTCACCACCATTTCCAATGCTTTTGCCTGGGTTGAAAGCTTCTGTTGTGACAGTGTCGTCCTCAAGTGTGGTGTCAAAGATGCCACAAACCACGCGCGGTGTTGCACATCCATTAGCATCATATTAGCCTCATGGATCGTACTCTTCAGCCTTTGATCCAGATCCCAGGGGATATTTCCTAGAAGCATCGTGATTTCTTTAAATCCGATGATTCATTGTGTCTCTGATTTCGGCAGGATAAATTCTCGGTTCAGCACATTCTAGATCTCCACTATTCCTGCATTTGGGTGATCATTAGAGTGCTTGATATACCATGTCAGCGTGTGATCCTACAGCGTTCTCACCAATGTGGCCTTCTTAATTTTGTCGTCCATGACCCCTTGTGCTTCCCACACTACTCTTACCATGAACCAAAACTAGTCCTGATCCTCATTCCCTACTCCTCTGAATAAGGGTAGCTTGATCGCACTCGCCATGTTGAATTGCGGGTTTGGTGAAGGTGGGGTGGGTGAAGATGGAGGTGAAGTAGGTGAAGCGGGTGATGGCATAAGTGAAGGTGATAACTGTGGAATGTGTTGCCTTATAAAACTAACCACACTTCTTGGAGAAACCCGAGCGAGCTCTTCCTTGCTCTCTCACAAGGTAAAATTAAAGGATTGTTTCCCAATCCCTCGGTAACTTTGTAGATATTTCCGATCCACATTGTTCCAAACATTAATGTATTCGCATCACCTATTTTTCACATAACAACATCTTAATCCGGGTATTTAGGGATTTAATGTACCTATCTCGCGGTCCCTTGAGAAAACGTCGTTCCGCTTCACTATAGCTCACAGTCGTGTTTACCACGAAATCAATGATAAATCCCCCTATTATCTGGTCGAGCCAATGGTCCACAGCTTGAGTGATCTTATCTTCTGATGCCTCTAGTCTACACAATAACTCTGGAGTCCACACTATCGGTTGATCAAGCTTGTACCTTCCGTGACTTTCAGCTAACCTCATGATCCACTCATATAGTTCAGAAGAGAAGGATGCGAATAAGATCTCGTGGATTTCTGTATATACGTAGCGATCCAACCACCTCTTCTCAGATATCTACGGAGTCCTATTTTCCTTTGTCACGAACTCGTGAAACCTCTTGTCCAACCACTATTCAATTTCTTCCTTTGTGGGGTTCCAATGGAATGACATTAGACATCCCTTAGGAAGATCCTAATCTCGGCAACGAAACCATTTGTTGGCTTGTTGGGGCCTAACCTAGGTTCAAAAGTGATTTAGTCAAACAAATCCTGAAACTACCGGCCCTTTCGGCAACAATCTGTGGCGTGCGGATTGAGGTCCCACCCGAGGTAGTATGGGAGGGTGTTGGAACCAAGTTTCTGCACCCTAGGGATGTCTTGATGAAGTCTAGGATGTTCACGAACCGATCCTGCGTGCTTGTGCTACTCCTCACAGTCGTCTGTCCTTCGCAACTTATGCAACTACTTTCGCATAGCTCTATACAGAGCACAAAGAGGCATTGTCTAGATCCTTAATCCTAACTATGCATTTATTATAGATCTTAACTTAATTATGTGGGCCCAATATTCTCATTAATCAGTCAACATTCATAACAAGTGTGCATTATCATAAACAGTAAAGAGATGCATAAAGATATCAGAAGCATAGACACAGAATATTCCACAATTAACTTATCTTTTATTAATCCTCTATTCATATGCAATCCCAACTCCGCCCTATGCACTCAGCTGCAAGGGTTTGTGCACACAGCTGCGAACTCTACCAGGCCTCTGTGCACACAGCTGCAGAGCCTCTCCTTACTACTACAACCCAAGACTCGAACTTACAGACTCAGAGTGAATTCCTTATTCAAAAACCCATATTACTTCTCCAAGCTAAGAATAAGACTAAAATTGCCTTTTACACTTACAACCTTTCTCTATTTATACATTCCCATGGTCCGCGGATCGTGGGTATGCTGACCCATTCTATATTAAATTACATTATTTTAGGGCAGACAACCCTAGAATCTCATGCTCTGCACCCGCATTTTGTGGGGTCTCTACATTACGTTGACCAAAACTCGGGCTCTAAGCCCCAAAATCTGCTATGGGGGGATCCGCTGCCCAACAGAATCGTAATAAAATAAAAGATTGTTTTGTTAGCTACACATGGTTATTTTTATTTTAGTGGGATGGAAAAGTAGAATATGGATGAGTATAATTGATTTAATAGTCAAATTGAGTATTTAACCATTTATAAGCAGAAATTAAGAAAACAATGTTTTCTTAATCAACAAAATATAAACAAACTATCACAAAGATCTAGTGAAATTTAGGTTCAAAGAGGAATTTACAATAACAAATAGTTCTGTAAATTAATCTCTTATTTAAATTACAACTTCACAGAGGATTCAAAATGAAATTGAAATTTAATTAAATTTTAAATTGGATAACTGCAAAAGACATTATTTATATGAAGAATACATAATGAATAAACAATATGAAATACAATTCACTGAGAGACAGACCATATGAGGAAAATCCAGAATCTTTTATTATCTCAAAAATGCTCTAGCTTAGTACAAATTTGCTTGATAACTTGTTCAAGGGTTCAACCCTGAAAACTTCGATAGAATGAAGTATTTAAACAAAATTTACAAAAATATTACAATTAATACCTGAGTGACACGACATTCTATTATTAACTTAGAACTAACATAAAATAGATAATGTGATCAAAAGGAATGCATATGTTGAAGTAATCTAAACTTCTGGCCCTGCTTTAGAGGAGAACAGTTGGTGAGTGGCCACTATTCGGGTGCTACACTGTGAAGCTAGCCTGTCTTTTTAATCCTGGAATCCACACAACTTTTTCCATCACTCTTATTCTGGAATAGTAATCTTTGTCACCTTGTGGTAGATCTCATCTACCTTAGTATACCGAGAAAAAGTGGGTTTTACTGCAAAAATGTGTTTTATCTCGTGTTAGATAAAAATTATGTTATTGATAACTTCATAAAAATCTCTCCTTGTCATGGAACCTTTGATGTTGGAAGACTTAGTTGTATCCTTGGCAATGTCTTGAAGCTTCTTCATGTAGTCTTCCCTGGTCATTAATTTGTCATTGATCACAGATAAGGAAGGCAAACCTTTCTTGTTCAATGTATCTATTCTAGTGAAAAACTTGTTAACTTCTACCTCCAAAGTGTGACACTTCCCTATCAGTTATATAAACAAGTTCTTCTTTGTCAGAACTTTCTTTACCTCCAAGATGGTTTTTGTTCTGTCATCTACTCCTTGATCATCCAACTCATATCTATTTCTAGAATTGAGGAACTTTATGATGATGTTGGTTGTAGCAGGCATTTCTCCTAATTCAGCATTGATAGTAGAAAAGGTTTGCTTAGCTTTCTCCATCAATTCCTTCTGCTCAAATATAATATGGATACATGGCTAGATTTCATCTATTTATTCAATGATATTGTTCCATATGATTTCTTTAACATGACCCAGTGTGTAGCCAATAGAAGACTCAGCTACTGACTTCTTCCATGCCTCTATCTGATTTTGATCTCTTTGTAGCTCTGCTGCATGAAAAGTCTTAATATTCATTTGATGATCCTATAGAACTTTGACTTTGATCCTGCAACTTTTTGATCTCTTCAGTCTCGAGAGACATGTTTTGTACTGCATTTCCCAACTGATCTGTAGCATCCCCTATACTTGTTGTATAAGATACGGTTGTAGGAATGATTGTGATAGGGAGTGCTTCGAAAGGGACAACATCCATTTTGGGAGTTTTCTCCTTTTCTTTAATACACTTTTCCATTTTTGTCTCCATTTACTTCAACTATGCACTTTGCTCCATGATGGGCTTCATCATTTCTTCCTTTTGTGTCTCTATTTCTTCAATACCCTTGGCCAGAGAATCTTCTGTAACTAGCAATTTTAACTCCTTCCTTAATGCTACTATGTCTAAATTCTTTTTCTTTATAAGATCTTCTACAACATTGATGTTTGAAGGGTCATAACCCACTTTTATCACCAAGTCCTCCAGAGTTTTAATCCTAGTGTCTTTGGCAAGTGAAAAGACCTTCACCATATTCAATTGTGATTGAACATTGGTCAATGTAACCTGCAATTTAAACAAACTCATAACAGTGTTAGTGATAGTGGAAAATATCATTTCCCCAATCTGCTTATGCATCTCCATTTTATCAATGGGATGTATATATTTTACATAAAACACAAATGTTTTCTTCTTGTAGTCTGATGCTGCCTTGGGTTGGGGAACCTATGCCTGGAGGAATTCCCTTTGAATTTTCCCTTTCTTTGAATCAAAGGCTGACAACAGCCTGCTTTGAGAACCAGAAGTCTGCTTCCAGAACTGGTTGTAGGTGTTAATCTTCAAGGCCTCATTCCTAACTTTTATCTCCTTAAAAATTTCCATTATACTTTTCTCTGTCTCCCATGTAGTAGGTGTGTTGGTATATATTTGTTGCTGATCTTGTGAAGTCGTGGAGGTAGTGGGAGACAATGTAGTATGATCACCCACTAATGAGGAAACAAGTGGTTCATTATAGGTGATAATATTCTCCTGCTTTGAATCTTTGTTGAGACTTAGTTTGGAACTAGCTTGGCCTTCTTCTTATCCATAATTTTGAATCCCTCGCTAAAAATTTTAGTCCCTTCTTCTCTGCTTCTCTTAGTTGTTTTCTCCTGCATGGTAGGATTTTGTACTGTAGAGGACGATACCAACTTCTGCTCTGCCTCTTGTAGGGTATTCTCAACCCATTAAAGTTGGTTTTTGTACTTCTCTATCTTTATTTTGGATGTGTGAAAAAAAGCAGTAGATTTGGTTTCTAATCTTAATTTAGAAATGATCCCTAATGGAGCATATGACTAGGTGAAGCTAAGGCCGAACTTCATTTCCTTTAATAGTTTATCTGCCTGTGTTTCCCTACTATTGTACATGAAAGGCCCAATATATGTTTTAATTTTGAACTGGGACTTCTTCTTGGCAGCTACAAAGTGGATCTCATCCATATTGAGCATCTGCCTTATGTACTCTAGAGAAAAAATCCTCATTGGGAGGAACTTAGGCAGTTTTTAAGGTGCAAGTTCACATCCAAATATTCTCAGTTTTGTATAGTTTTGGTAGAGGTAACAATCCCTTGTCTGAACTTGGTCTGATAACTGCAACACCTTTCTAATTTCCTCACAGATCCTCGGTTCTATCCTGGCACCTAGGAGACTAATTGTTGGATGCACAAACATCTCTATGAATTGTTTGTA
>APFE030211735.1:0-10017 GCA_000404065.3 Pinus taeda
CACTCCTACCTTGCCCCAAAGATTCCCCTGCAAAAAACTGTGCTCAATCCCCGCACCCTGAATTGCACTCCCTCCAATTGCCACCAAAAAACCAAAAATCTTTAAATCAACCCCCCTTATCAATTTACTAGCCTAATATCTTTGATCCTAATTGGTCAGCTTATCATATTGAAAGATCTAATGAATCTGACCCGAGAGAGCCTTCTCATACCTCGTAGGGCTAGCTACGAGGTGAAATGGTTTGATGTAGCCTTGAGAGTTTGTCTATCTCAGCCTAGGTGAATTCCAAGTGCTAACAGACTCCATGAAAGATATGCAAAGGTTCAAAACTGGATGAGAGGACACAGCTTGTCATCAGGCCCTCCTTCTAGCGCCAGAAATGTTGACGATCCTGGACCCACCAACATGTCAAGGGGATCTCCCCAGTAAGAAGTCCCAATTAGACCTCAAACCGTTTGGTGTAGGAGTCCCAGCAGTGGGTCGTAAGGTAATGCCTTGACCACGATGTCACACAAAGGAAAGTAAGATAACTCTGTCAGTAGCAAGGGTGTGACCACTATAGTGAGTCAAGGAAGGTGCATGATAGGTTCTAACACAAAGGGGGTGGGATGAGTGCACCCCTTGAAAACCTGTATCAATACTCAGCTGGGAAGGGAATACATAAGCGAAGATGCATCACAAGCTAGAAAGCAGAACAATCGACAATCCAAAGTGATGGTTAAACCAACAGCACATCTACAACAAGATTCATATAATTACATACGAAGCAGTTCATATACAAATACGTAAGTTAAATAGCATATATCATTAAGGCAACCGGAGCAGTCCAACTACAATAACAACATATGCATGAAAATGTGTTGGCTCTTATTATATAAATAAGTGTAAGTTCCAATCATACAATACATCTATGTAAACCTACAAGCCCCATCAGTGGAACGTTATAGCCACATCCGCCTTCTCCTCCAAAAGGACAAACTAGCTCCGTGCAGTGGAGAAGCCCAGGCACATTACAATATTTTCCAAGCTCTTTCCAAGATAGTCTTATCAGAAGCTTGGCTGACCAAAAGCCTATACAATGAGCTATGAGGGGCAATTTATGGCAAAGGGTGGGGTGACCCTTGATAGCCCCCTTTGTGACCATTCAACTACCCTCATGACTCTTCACCTACTTTATGACTGTTACATCCACTACTGACACTTGAATTTCACTTGACATGACTCAACATTACAATGCACATGTACCTATGTGAACAATGGCTTGAAAAAGCCAAACTAGACATCATTCTAACTTAGACAACTATAGAAGTCCAACTGCTCAACATCCTCATGCTGATTAGCAGTAACATATTGATGCCAAGATTAGTATTCCTTGATAGTGTATGTGTGTTCCGTTGTGACATCTATCTGAAACCTGAAATTTGCCTCCATAGCATCTGGGTACACTTCTCGGGCTCCTTTGTCTAACTCGTCTGAAAGCATGCACATCATTGTCTTCAATGTGGTTGTACTAGCAACATTCTTGCGCATGATGTCTACACTGATGGATAAGTCTGGGCTGGTAGTGATGCACATCAACTCGTCAAATTATGAGTCAAGCTCCCGTCAGACCTTCTTCTTTGTCTTCGCCTGGGTAAGAGTCCCAAGTGATGGGATCGCTTGTGTGTGCACCACAACATCCATGCTCTTGAATACCCATGCATGGGAAGCCTGTATGCTAGTGATGAGTTGTGTTAGGTCCTCGTAGTTCCAAATATGACTCCGAATAAGTGCTTGTAGCTTGACCGCATTGGCCCTCATCACCTTCGGCAAGTGAAGCGGAGCTCCCTTGTACTTCATCGTCCATGTTTGCATGTTATCAACAGTAGCATGTATGTTCGCCAAGTTGCGAGCTCTTCTTGCACATCGTTGCTACCATCCGTTGAGATGGACGAATACTTGGTGCATGGTACCAAACATGGAGTACAATGCTCACATAACTGTGTCAAGGGACAACACTTCACCTAGTATTTCCTTCTTCAGTTCATCTCAGGCAGACATTGTCACCATGTCTCCACCTTGCTTGGCCACCTGTAGTTCCTTTGCCATTTGATCATTCTTAGCTATGAGGAAATGGACACTTGAGCTAGTGGCTTCGACATACACTCTAGTTGCATTGGCCAAAGCAGTTGGATACTTGTGCACATCAGTCACGATCACTTGTTCTTCAACTTGCACAGGGGATGTTTGGTCCTCCAGAGTCAGTACTCTGTGAGACTGCAGAACTCTGTTATGATATTCATCGAAGGAGATGTTGTGCATCTCTACTTTCGGCTGACCACCAAGGATCTTAGTGTCTCCTTGGTCATTCGAGAATTTCTCATCATCTAGATGCATTGAAGTGGGTGAGTCAACCTCTTTGTGGTGAGGCATGAGGTCGATGTCATGTTCCAACTCCTGTTGCTCCATGTCTACATCCAAATGTTCAAGCGCCTATTCTATCTCATGAGAAAAGTCTTGCCCCTGCGATGGTTCACCCTGTTCACTTGATGCCAGCTGTTCAGATGAATCAACTACTTGCACGAGCATTGCTTTGTCTATCTGTACATGATGTGCCCCCTATTATATCTACTGCTTTTGTGATTCCTTCTCCTGTTGGCACAGCTCTTGTTCTTTCTAGAGTTACTTCCTTAGCTCATGCAGCTCCTTCTCTGCTTCTTCCATTCTCTTCTTATCCCTTTGCCTTCAAGCGATACGCTTGTCGCACTACTACCTCTTTTCCTGAATAGCCATAGCTGCTTGTTCTACAAGTGGATCTGCTCAAAAATTGTAGCTTTGCTCCTCCTCCATGCGATCGACAATCTCCCTCTTCCCTTTGTCACGCACAAGTATGCTTGGCTCTGTTGCCTCTGCTACTGTTGCTACTGCTAGTGCTCTCCATGATGCTGCTTCATGTTGCTTTGCTAACCACTCCGTTGTGAAGCCAACCTATTCATTGGGTCTGTAGGAACTGTAGCAATACCTCCATGAGTCTTCCTCGACCCAATTAAATGTCCCATGGATCTAGTTGAACTGAACTCTCGTGCAGTGATCCTTCAAAATGCAATGTGTGTCATACATGTTGAAGCTTCGGAGGTTGAATGGGTACTTATTCATCTATTCTTCTTTGACATCCACTTGCTTGATACTCTGGGTCTCATATAACCCAATCCGCAATGGAAGAGCGGACCAAGGTGCCTTCTTCTTCTTTTGAAGTCTAGTTGTTAATCCTACCGAGATGTGATATGCTACTTCTTGCATGACAAGTACATACAAGGAAAACTTTTCTAGAACATGCGAAGGCTTCTCTGCATTGAAAATTTGGATGAAAGTGTCGGACGGTGAGGCATATGAATCTGCAATGCCTAACAATGCCTCCATTGCTTTCTTTGACATGAAGGGTGGATCCTGTTCGAATATCATCCTGTACACTGGGGTGACAAAATGGTCAGACAGTCGTATGATTACTCCTTTGAAGCTACATTTAGACAACAACTTTAAATATGTGTTCACAACAGTCTTCGTCAGTGACCATGCCCACTCCAAGCTCGGGAATTCATTTCGGGCACAGACTGCATCTAGGATGTAGGCAAACATGTAAATCTCTGCCTGCATACCTTCGAGTGACTGTCAAGCCTTCGTTACATGGTTTTCCTTCTCTAGCCAGTTGGTCCAATGCGATCACCCAACTCTAAGGAAAGGTTTTAGTGCTTTCTTAGCCACACATTAGACATGCAAATATGACCAAGTATTGGTACGCCTTCCTCAGTATATTCGTCTTGTAGATCTAGTTGGGTGTCATCCTGAAACGAGATGTCCCCTTTACCCAATCCTTCATAATGTCTCTAGAGTTAGCTCTACAGTTGGGAAAGCCGAATGGAGGAGTCATGACAGTCACAGGCTTTGCCATCTGATACACCTCATCATAATCTCATGCCCAAAAGATTGCAAGCTTCATCTCACTGACACTTCTCAAGGTCATCGTCTCGAGGTCAGTGTGAGAGACGATCAAGTGAATCATGTCCGCGCATGGGAACATGGGGTATCTACATGCAATCTAGTACAAGTCGGACTTATGAATGTCCATGTACAACTGACAGTCTTTGAGGTCTTCCCCAAAAGTGCCTATGAATGTTTCATTAACCTCTTGCCACTTCATTTTGATGTCCTTGTCTAGATACAGCTTCGTATCTTCATAGATCGGTAGGCTAGAGGACACCTGTTCAACTACTGCTCCAGTTGAAATTCTGTCATTGTCCTGTGATCCTATTCTCTTGGAAGCCATTGAGACAGATGAACACCTAAAAGATCTAGAAACAAGAAATATGCATGGCAATCAATATGTCAGTGAAAACAAAGCAAATATGGGGAAGGACACAATGCATACCTGGGAAATCGATGAGCAAGATTGCGAGATTTCTTCTAGGAGTCTGGGCTATCTAGGAGGCAGGACTAGTTGTTGGATATGCGAAATGCGCAATCCAGTCAGGCTATTGGCTGCTGGAATTGCGCAATGCGCAATTCCAGCTGGGAAGGACTATAGGCCTAGGGACTGATTTGTGCAATTCCCTACGCCAAGCAGTCACTTTCCTCCAGAAATTTGCAAAACATTCCTGGAGGCCAATGCTAGGCAGGAATGCACATTTTTGGAGAGGAAGGCAGAGCCTTCCTTCCCCAAATTGCACAATGTAGCCATGGTGAAGGCAGAGTCCAGGCCAAGGTAGGCCCGACTCGCAAACAGGAAACTGAAAGAAAATAAGACAGTGAATGCATGGCGAAACTGAGTGATAGCAAAAGTGATTGACAGTGCATGCAAAACAAGCATGAAAGACTCAACAAACAGATCAACATGCATGTGGGTGAGACAGTTCGCCGATTGGATGAACGTCTATTCAAAATAGTTTCATGCATGCGACAACATTGAGATAGCAACAAAAACTGAAATGGAGCTAGGACAAGCTAGTATACATGTAAACGACAACAAGAGTTAAACGAAATCAAACAAATAGCACTCACACAAGTGAATACACAAAAAGCGACAGAAATGTTGAAAAACAAAAGTTGAGGCCTCTTGCCCATGAATAGCTGAGCCAGATGTGTCGAAAAGTCCTGGATGTGTTGTGGAATTTCAAATATCCAAGATCAATGTGAATGAATGAGCTCTGATGTGTCGAATAAATAAGTTTGGTCTCATGACGCACATGCCGCAAATCTAGGAAAAAACAACACTTGGAGGGAAAATTCTAAAACAACTTTGCATGTAACCCTCGGATGCTAAAAATAGCTCTCTGAATCATGGGATGCCTTTTGCATGTTTCGTCTTGCTATTCTGGGAATAGGAAGTCATGCATGCATGCAAGTCAAGTTTCCTTGGTCCCGAATGGAACTGGTCGACCGCATTGCTCATGCATGCAGTTGCTCAACTGCTTGGGAAAAATGTGCATTGTTGGTTGGAGCTGCGTTGACTGCCCAGAAGGATTGCACAATTTCTGGGTAGAGCAGCTGTATGCTACTCAGATTTTTGCAAATTTTAGACTGAGTATCCCTGCTAGGGAAATTTGCGCAAATCCTACTGGGAGTGTTGGATGGAAGGATTGCACAATCCTAGAGCCCAACAGGTTGCCAAAGAGGATTGCGCAATTTTTGGAGGGAAGGCTGGTTTCCCTCTATAAATGCGCAATTTCCAAGGGGAATCTGCTCAACCTACAGTTGGACCAAGTTCGATTGAACACCCTGTGAGGGGAATGGACCAAACTGTGATCGACAGGCTGCCTTTGTGCAAGGAAAAAAATTGAAACTTGAGTACTTGACAAAGCAAGACAAGGTGTTGTGAAAGTTTGGTAGGGAGGCTCCAAAACAGGCTAAGGAAAAAAATTTGGAGGGTGTTTGTAGGCGCTACAATAAGTAGTTAGAAAACCCTCTAGGTGAGCACTAAAATTTTTGAAGAACCTATTGGGGAAGAAGAAGAACCCATCTCACCTAATCAAGCCATGGATGAAAACCAGAACAATGAGATCTTCCCTATCAGAGAAACCAATGGGGAGGCTAGAATGAAAAATATAAGCCCTGTTTCCCTTCCATATTTCCATGGCAGAACCTCTGAAGATCCTGACACCTTCATGTTTGAGTTTGTTGTTGTTTATAGGACCTATGACTATGACTCTAATTAGTAAAAGATAAATTTATTTCCTTATACCCTCAACGATGCAACCTTGTGTTGGTTTATGAGTCTACCTGGAGGCAGCATCACTACTTGGGCCCAAATGAAATCAACCTTCAATGGTAAATACCGGGATTTAATGTAGGTCCAAAGAAACAAAGGAGGAAATTTTTAGGATGACCCTTGGACCTGATGAATCTTTGGAAAACTATGAGGAAAGTTTTCAACTCAATTATAGGAGGGCCAATTGTACTCTTGATTCTGAGTCACTCAAGCTAGTTCTTCCCCGAGGGATCAGTGAAATGTAATGGAAACCCTCAACATGCTATCTGGAGGAGATATCTACCAATTTCCTTATGATGACATCAAAATTGTATTCAATAATTATTCTAGGGTTGTTAGGAATAAGGGGAGGTCTATCAAGAACTTTATTAGTTCCTCTCCCTCCACAACATCCATCAAACATGAAATAGGTAATATGTTGGAGGATTTCAAGAATGAAATGTTGCACACCTTTTCCCTCAAAATGGATACTATGCAAATCCAAAGGAAACAAGAGGAAGAAAAAAGGGAACTAGTTATTTTATGCCCTGGATGTACTAAAATAAATCCTAGGAATGAATGTCCATTGAATGTTATATAAGTTTTCTTAGTATGTGAAGAGAATCATGCAAAAAATAAATCTTCCTCTCTATCAGGCATAAAGGATGTATACTAGGAAGGAGTAGAGAGTGGGTCAAAACGGTTGTGCTTCATTAACTAAAGGAGACCCCCATGACCTCAGCCATATCAAGGTGCACATTTCACTCACTACAATCCAAATCAGAATGCACCTTTTCAGCCTTGGTACCCTTCCACTCATCCATCATGGTCCACACCTCCTCCTTGGCCTTATGCTCCTCCATATCCTCCTTAGCCTGTCAACCATCCTTTTCAGCCATATAGACCCCTATATTCCCAATGGAGCAACCCCTCACAAGGGTGGAGGCCTCAAACTAACCAACCTCCTGAGTTACTACCTCCACCCCAACCTCAACCGCAATTATCTCATCGCACCCCACCTAAGCAACCCCAAATGTCTGCTTAACCCAATCCGAACCCAAAAAATAAGCAGACACGACAGGTCTATAGTGGGGAAACATCTTATCCTTCTTATGTTGTGTAAATCCAAGAACTAAACCTTCGGTCTGGGAGGGTGCTCCTAGATAATCACCCACCTTATCTAGCTGAAGAGCTTGAAGGAGATAAGGAAGAGATTTTCCCTCAAGTAAATGCACCCCCTATCCCGAAACATTGATCCACCCAAACCAGCACACCCCAAAAAAGGTTGAACTTCTCAGAGAATTGAAGAATTTGTGTGTCAAGATGTTCGCATCTACAATAGGCTTAATAAATAGAAATGTTTCAAAGGTCCCCGGAGAAGAATAAGAAATACCCCCACCATCAATGTTGTTGGACAACTATCTGATCTGATGCTTGGGAGGGTGATCTCCCCAAAATACCTAGACCCTGGTAGCCCAGTAGTGGATGTACACATTGATGGCATTATGGACCCTAATACCCTAATTGATCTTGGGGCTGTAGTCAATGTGATGACAAGGGAAACCATGTTGAATATCAATCTCCAAGGGGATTTGAGAAACACCACCACAATGATGCAACTTGCAGACAAATCCATAGTAGCTCTTGAGGTAATTATTGAGGATGTTATGGTCTTCATTGACTCCTAGAAGTACCCTGCTAATTTCTTGGTCCTCCAACCGAAAACCAAGTTTCATTGCTATCCTCTAATATTAGGAAGACCTTGGTTGGCCATTGCTAATACCTACATTAGTTGTATGGCTGGAAACATGACTAACAAGAATGGACATTTCTCCAAACAACTTGTGTTTTATCCTCATGCTCAACCTTTTATGAACATGATTTACCCATATGGTTAAAGGTTGAGGAAGAGGATGAATTGTATCTTAGAAGCCCCTACCCAGTCTGCACTCTAGATATTTTTATAGGATGAGGAAAACTTGATGAAGATGACCTTATTGACTATGTCCTTCAAAATCAGCCTTCCACTCCCATACAAATTGATGATTTGATGAAATAATCTGGGAGTAGTCCTTGGACTAACTTGGGCTCTATTGAATCGAGTCTAGAACAAGTCAATATTGTAGAGTTTGGCCCATCCATAACTTTAAATATCAACCCCTCTCTCTCAGCCAAACAGGAAGAACAATTGTGCAATGTATTGAGGCAACACCTGGATTCTTTTTCTCGGGATTATAAGTAAATGAAAGGTGTGCATCCCTTAGTTTTTAATCATCATATTTACATCAAATAGGGGTGCAAGCATGTGCGCCAACCCCATAAAAGATGAACCTAGATCTTAAGGGAATTGTGAAATAAGAATTACAAAAGCAATTGGATGCAGAGTTCATATACCCCATTGAGTGGGTGTCACCCCTTGTGTTTGTTCCCAAGAAGAATGGGAAGGGGAGAATCTCTGTTGATTATCAGGAAATTAATAAGGCTACAAAGAAGGACCATTTTCCTTTTCCCTTCATTGACCAAGTCCTAGATGGCCTTACAGGAAATAAATTTTTCTCCTTCCTAGATGGGTTTAGTGGATACAACCAAATCCATATTAGCCCTGAAGACCAAGATAAGACCACATTTACATGTCCTTGGGGTACCTTTGCCTATAGAATTCTTCCATTCGGTTTGTCCAATTTCCCTGCTACTTTTCAGAGGGAAGTTCTGATTATTTTTGTTTAACTTGTTCATGAGTTTTTTGATATATACATGGATGATTTCACTCCTTATGTATGTGAATTCCATGAAGCTCTCTCCACTATGTGCGAAGTCTTGAAGAAATGTATTGAAATGAATCTCTCATTGCGCCCTGAGAAATGTAAATTTTTTATGAATGCAAGGACTGCCCTTAGCCATTCCATATCCGAGGGAATACAAGTTGACCCAAAGAAGATTTACATCATCAAAAGGGTCCCTATCCCTCAAAATCAAAGGGATGTTAGGAGTTTCCTTGGATTAGCTAGGTATTATAGAAGGTTCATTAAATATTTTAGCCAACTGGCTTCACCCCTTTTTGGTGTGCTAGCTAAAGATTCAGATATGTGTTGGACAAGCAATTGTAAAGAATCCTTTGAAATACTAAAAGAAAATTTGACCATTGCACCCATCCTTAGGGGTCCCAACTGGGCATTACCTTTCTATATACACACATATGCCTCAGACAAAGTTGTAGACGATGCCTTAGGACAAGTGGAAGACAATTTGCCTTATGATATATATTTTATTAGTAAGAATCAATATAAAGCTGAGTTGAATTATATTGTCATTGAAAAATAACTCTTATTTGTAGTACATTCTCTAAACAAGTTTAGGCATTATATTACTAGTTATCAAACTATGGTTCTGTTGAAGCCCCGAAAATCGGTTCAACAACAAGGGGGATACCCGCCCGGTCCGGACCTTGGCTGGCAGCTCCTTTTCTGTTTGGTATAGCGGGTCCGACTGGGGATAATGGGACCAGTTTCCCAATTTGTGTGTGTATGTAAGATTTATTGATGTTTGTGGCTTTAAAATATTCTAAATGAGATAATCTACTTCTAATTCTAATCTAATGATATGCAATTGTATTCTAAAAAAGCAACGACATCTAATATCTATACTAACCTAGGGTAAGATTTTTCTGTTATGCGATCTAAAATGATTTCAAATAACAATTGGTAATAAAGATCATTCAACTGTTATAAGAAAAGAATTCAATATAGATGAACTACTTCGCATAAAAGGTTAGACGAAACAGTAGTGAGAAGCATATC
>APFE030211745.1:3441-15470 GCA_000404065.3 Pinus taeda
CAAAGGCTACATGCTTATGTATAGACGGACAGACAACTTGGAAGTGATTGGCTACTCAGATTCTGACTTTGCTGGATGTGTTGATTCACGCAAATCAACATCTGGTTACATTTTTATGATGGCTGGTGGAGCTGTATCATGGAGGAGTGCCAAGCAAACTTTGATTGCCACTTCCACTATGGAAGCTGAGTTCGTCTCCTGTTTTGAGGCTACTTTACATGGTGTATGGCTTAAGAGTTTCATTTCTGGGCTTAGAATTATGGATTCTATCTCTAAGCCATTGAGAATATATTGTGATAATTCAGCTGCTGTTTTTATGGCTAAAAACAACAAAAGTGGGAGTCGAAATAAACACATCGACATTAAGTATTTAGCTATAAGGAAACGTGTTAAAGAAAAAAAAGTGGTCATTGAGCATGTCAGCACTGAATTGATGATCGTTGATCCTTTGACTAAGGGTATGCCACCATTTAAATTCAAGGATCATGTAATGAATATGGGACTTGGTTCCATTATGAAGTTTCTCATTGTATGGACAATGTTATGAAATTCTTAATTATTGTGATGTTTTTTCTCATATTTATGTGCACCTTAAGTTGATTGAGAAAATTCATTTAAGAAGGACCAAGAATAAACATAAGGTTTATTCATTAAGAAATTGTTGCCACATAAATTATAATAAGAATAAATACATAGTAATACATGGAAGATAATACTCGTCAGTAGAGGACTTATCGACATGATTCATGTATCTATTACTTAATACAGATTGTCAATGGGTTTTAAGTTGAGACATTAAGTTTGGAAGTATGGACCAAGTGGGAGAATGTTAAGCTCCATTTAATTTTTACCCACTGCTACCTACAATTATGGAAACCCACTGCAGTCTTTCCTTATTTTCTGGAAACAACTGCAGTAATTTCCTTAAATTAAGGAAATCAACTGCAGTTAATTAATTTTCTTGTTGGGAGCTTCTGAAGTGGTCCATTACTCCATCTGGAGTTCTCTACCCTGATCTGTGGAACACCTAACACATAGCCATTAGAAGCTTGATGGAAGCTTGGCTATAAATTCATCTGTTTGGTCCCCAAGCTAGCATCTCAATCCCCTTCAGTTGTTTATACCATCCAGCTAAGAGAGCAGAGCTTGGAAGTGCCTTCAGACTTTCTGTATTCTTTTCTTTTGCTTGGATTGAAGCTGGAGTGTTGTTTCAGTAAAGAAAGCAAGTGGATTGTGGTTTGCAGCAAGAGCGTTATCAATGATTGGAGGTAATTTAATTTTTTCTGGGCATTAAACCTTCATTCCAGTTTAAAGATTCTTTAAGTTTTTCCGCATATAGAATCGCTGTTAAAAATTTAACAGAAAATGGTTGTGCCAATGGCTTACCGAAAGCCACCGTGATTTGATTTTGTTGAATACAACATGCGTTAGCAATCTAATTCTCTTGACATTTGATTCCACCGACGAGAGTTCGTGAGTGGTGTGATGTTAAAGTGATGGCGGATCTCAAATTTCAATGTCTACGAAAGAATCGATCAATATGCCAGTTGGTGAGTGACTCCGGCCTTGTGAAGACCTGTTATTTCACCGTAGGAAATTCTAGTGTATAGAGTAGATCCCTCCTCGGTCAAAGTTAGACTTGTACAGGGCCCATCCCATTTTCACAGCGAAGACTGGTATCACCGTGGTGATGCTGAGCTCAAATCCTCGATACAACATCTAGAGGTAGTCTTGGATATGCAATCAAATTCAAAGAGTGCTGATGAGATCAACTCCATAGAACAACACCCAGTGCTGGTCTCGGCTATGCAATCAAATTCAAAGAGTAGCGACACTGAAATTAATTACTTTGCAGAAGAACAACAACCCGATTTGGTCTCGCATATGCAATTGGATTGTCAGAGTGGTGATTCTGAGATCAAATCCCCTGGAGAACAACACATAGAGACGATCTTGGCTGTGAATCGGATTCAAAGCAGCGGTTAATCTGATGAAGTTGACTGTGTTTATTTCACTTGCGTTGTAGTTTACACTGTGATCACTATAACTGCTTACAAGTATGCCTGGACTAGTGTAATCGTTAGAGAATTGGAAACCCTTCGTTGTACGTGTTCACTAGTTATAAGTTCTGTCTGATCGGGCACAATCCTTATTTTGTGATCCCATACATTATTTCATGGAGCCTAAAGTAAGAAAGCACCAGTGTTAAGTCAACGTGAAGGTCTGTGGAAGTTTTGTGAACAATTGTGCTGAATTTGTTCTCTTGAAAGTGAATTGTTATTTTGTTTTCATTTAATTAATTTTCAATTGGTGCATGTTTAAAAGCAATTAAAAAAAATTAAATTCATGGAGAGATAAGGAGTATTTGTAATTTTTAATGTAATGGAGTGATAAGGTAATAAAGAGTGATATGTGTGATTTTTGTAATTTTAGAGTGATAAGGTGTGAGCAAAAAATAATAGTGAAGCATTTATCTAAAGTAACTTAAGTGAGAAAGAGTCAAAGTCATGTATTTGAGGGTCATTAACATCAGGGGTCAAAGGAATTTTTTTTTTATTGGATGAGTTAAAAGTCAAATTGAAGTCAAGTAAAATCTCATAATGATAAAGTTGTTATTATCATGTTGTAACAACAAGGGTGCATTCTCGATTGAACCCGACACCCAAGCCTTGAATAATTAAGTCAAAGTTGAGAGGAGGTTGAATTCTTTCAAGAGAACTCATTCCAAATAGTCATCTACTTTTTGTAAAAATCATTAACTTGGGCGCATTTTCGGTAGTAGCCAACACCCTAAAATTGTCAAGTAAGCTTCAAATTGAAAGAAGCAATGTTCAAGCGAGTGTGAAAATCAAGAGAGCGAGTTAAAATGGAGCATAGTATTCAATTGTTAAAGTTTGTGAACAATCTGATAATATCCATTGCTGAAGACATAGTGAAAATAAGTAAAGTCACTCTTGTTGATATTAAAATGCATCTACACTAGGCACATGAAATGATTGAATTTCTCCAACTTGAATCACAACTACAACGTGATGAGTTGCAGCAGAAGAGTCATGTTTTTAAGCCATTCAACAATACAACTTCAAATGTTGATTCCAAACCACTCAATGATACAATTTCAAGTGTAAAAGTTGTACATGATCAAGTTCAAACTTCTTGTTCCAAGCCAAACATCAAACCGTGGGAAGAAATCCAATGCAACAAAAAATGACATTGTTTAGGATATGACAAAGATGACAAAAACTTCATATTCCTGATTATTCAAGGGCCAATCAAGTTCATTAGTGAAGGATTTCTTGATAAAGCAACATTAGAATCCAATGAGAAAGTTGAAGAAAAGCCAAAAGTCAGCATTGTCAAAGAACTGGTCATATGGAAGATCATTGTTTTGATCTCCATCATTGTCATCATTGTGGCAAGAAGAATCATTCGTCTAAGAGATGTTGCAAATGAAACCAACCACCCAGATTAAAGATAAATTATGCATGGATTGATCCTTGAGAGTGGTTATCTACAGTCAAACACTTGTATATGTTTTACCACAAAATTCAATCTCACATGAAGACAAATATTTAAGCCAATAGTGAAAATATGGTACTCTCATGCACCTAAAAGGGGGAGTACAACAATGAAACTCTCCTACATATGAAGGGGGGATTTCAAAACAAATGCAGATGGTTATGACCTCTCCATTTAGTTGACAAAGGGGGGAATTGATGATGATGGTTTTTAGACTGAAAGTTTCGAAAACAACACAATTTTCTAGGGGGAATCCAAATTTGTCAGTGAACAAGCGATTGGGATGTTGATTAAGAGAAAATGTGGGCATTTTTGTTCACTTGGATGGTCATTGGACCTAGCAAAGGATAGATATAACCTTTTTAATTGTAGCTTGGAATTAGATTGAGTTTTCAATCATTTACAATGATGTGTAAGACTTGCACTTGATTCACTTCTCTTGGTTCGCTTTCTTCATATTGGAGTTTTCAGCATCTAGTTTTGGCAGTTTTTTAAGGCAATTTTTCATTGAGGCTCGACTTAGCAGTTTCAACACGAAGACTTGGATATGGTACTAGGTCTTACTCTGGACTTATGATTGAGGGTTGGGGGGGGGGGGGCAGAATGTTAACCTCATACTCACAATTAATAAGTCCACAATAATAAAATTATGAAACTTGGAAAATGTAATTCCCACATGTCTTTGATATGCTCATCAATTCTAGATTGAGCCTCTTCCTAATACTTGGAAGTTTGTTGAGGTCTAGTTGGTTGAGAGATTCTCTCCAACTAGTTAGCCTCTTAGATTAGTGTGTGGTTGAGATATTATCTCAACCAAGAGATTGCATGTCCAAGATAGACTAACTATCTTGAGATATAGTTTGATGTATTTATATTGTATCATTATCATTATTTGGGAATACACATACAATTCAGGCTAAAAGCCTTTTCCACCAAAATTTCTTATATGTCTGATATTATTTTTATTTTACAAATGTTCGAAGCCATAGGTTTGATTAGTTCCGCATCTCTCGCTATGGATCAAAGAGCAATCAACACTGCCTTGCAATTTGAAAACATTGAATTTCATCACATCCTTAGGCATTTGAATGCAGCAGTGGGTGAACTCACAAAAAAAGGCTCCAACTTTGGGCAAGGGAAAATCAAAATGGATAACATTGAGTGTTTATGCCCCATCCCTTAATATGAATATTGTTAACTATATTTTCATTAGAGGGGAATTAGTTGCTCTCATGAGGCACAAAATTTGTTTTATGGACAATCCATAAACAAAGACAAAGATCCGCGATGTTCTCCACTCCTATGCTAGCGAATCCCTCTTCTATATTACGACCTCCTAACGTTCGTATAATGAAAAGGTGTTTCAGGTAGTTGTTGACTTATTTGCAGTTCGTCTTTTTTGTGCTGGTCATGGAAATTGGGTGTCGTCTCATTCTTTAGTTATGAATGACTCTCTTGACCCTGCTGAAATATCTGAGGTCGGCTTGGTCTTAGATAAGTTGTTGGAAGCCACTCATCCTCTGCTTGTCTCCATTTTGAAACTGGAGGACATGGTGGAGTGTTAGCGCATGTGCTTTCAATTGTTTCTTGAAGCCAAATTTCTTCGTCAACAAGCAGACATGGAGTAGACCGTGGATGGAATCCAAGAGGACATTTGTGCCATTGACGAGCAAATTACAACTCTGGAGGTCATTGGGAATGACACAACATTGAGGGTTGCGGGTGTTGATGGTTCCAACAACTCTGTTGGAGGAAAGAAGACTCATCGTCTTAGGGATGATGGCTCCAAGGGGCCCAATTAATCTGGTTATGCTATTTGGTCCCATTGCTTCAAATATGTTCATCTTTTACCATGTTACCAGGTAAATTTTGCTTCATTTTGGGAAGTTTCTATAAGGATTACAATCTAGAACTTCAATCCAAAAGACTGCAGAATTATGGAATACCTTATGATCTACAGAAATTTTGTAATGGAATGCTATGTAAGGGTACTGGACCCTATTTTATCCTTGTTAATATAAATCGTTCAGTTAAAAAAAAATATTCAAAACTTTTTATATTCCAAAAACTTCTATTGACTAATGATAATTTCTGGTTTTTCGAATATGTACTGAAGACATGTTGTTATACACTTTGTTTATCACGTATTTAAAAAAATAAAATTTTTATTTATTTATTTTAGTATAATAAATAATATAAATTATCAATCAACATCGCTTGACCAAATATATTTGGAAATTTTATTGTATAAACTAAGATATATTGACATTAAAGATTTTAATTTGAAGATATTAATGTTACTTTGTTTTACATTATTATCCTCAACCACTTTAACATGAGTACTTTCACTTTTCCTTGTCATTAGTCATTTAAAATTTATAAACTAAAAATTTAATCTTGAAGCTTAGATGATTATCCTCTCTATTAATTTTTCTATATGAAGGTTTAGATTTTAATCTTCAACCTTAAATATTTACCTTTTTAATAACATAGTTAAGGATGGAACATTTGAGGATACTACATTTTTAAAGATCAACATCAAATAGTTTCAATCAAAACCATTTAAAAATAAATTTATTAGAGAATTACTTTATTTGGGAATGCAACATCCTTAAAAATCTATTTTTTTGGAAAATGGTGAAACCTTCGATATTTCTATAATTATTTAATATGATTTTAAAAGCTCATTGTAATAGTTTTATAAGATGATCATCTAAAAATAGTGTTTGGTATTAGTATTGTTATATTTTCATTTTTTTGTTGTGGGGAAAATGACCATATTTATTTAATAGATTTTTTCACTGTAGATGGTTCTTCTTATATTTGAACAATAATTGTTGATAATGCCATGAGAAATAAATCTTTTTAATGAGTTGCCTCTATTTTCAATTTTAGTTTTATTTTTTTGGAAAATGATAATACATATTAAATAAAATCTCACATTTCTCGCTATTGCATTAAATGGTACTTGTTGTACTTGATGTTAAATGAAATTTCTCATTTTTGACTATTGCGTTAAATGGTACTTGTTGTATCTAAAGTTTCCTGTAATGCCATGAAAGAGAAATCCTCATAATGCCATGAGAGAGGAATCTTTTTAATGTTTATGATATGTTTTTTCGCACGAGTCAAAATTTTCCATTTCGTATTATGATGATTTTTTTCAATATATATATTATTTGCTCACTGTATTTTAACGTGTTTTTCTAATCAAAACACCAAACACATACTCATTAAACTATTTACATCCCTAATAATATCTATCAATATTAATATTTTAGAAGCATCATTTGAAGATAGATAAATTTATTTTTCTTGGCATTTTTGAAGCATATTTGAATAGAATAATTTCTTAAAAAGATTTGAAGTATAGACAATCAAATCATCTACAAAAGGAGCCAAAAGAATGTAAATGAATTCATGAAAGACCTTTACAAAAATTGAAGAGAATATTGAAGGATTTTTTAGATTCAATACTTGCATTTGATAAGAAAATAATCTAATTTCAGAAGAAAATTTATCTTATGTTCTTTTTGTTTAGCTATTCGCACATGACATACAATTAATAAGTCATACCACTATTACATTAGCCTTATCTTTTGCAAATGTTACATATGAAATTCATAAGGCTTGGTCATGTGTTGAGAAGGCCGCCCTAATATTAAGAAGGCTAGGCCTTAAAAACTCACAAGGTCATTTAGATGTTCATTATAAGGTCATCTCAACATTTAGTATTTTGACCTCACCATTTGGAAGCTTGATAAAAACTGCAACATGTATTCAATTAAATATCAATTTGGATGTACATAGGAGAGAATGGAGACAAGAAGTTTCCTTATTTCTATAAGCAAGGAGAGCTAGCATAATTGCTATGGTTACTACCGCATCATGTTAGTAAACATAGGGAGGAACTCTTTGGGTAACTTTACCTCGTGTCTCAATAAATTAAATTCTATTTCCAAACCAACTTTATACTCAAATTAAGGTTTGCACTCAAAATAATATTTCTCAAGCTCTTATGTTAGCATGTTGGATAATTGATAATTCTATATAATGTAACTAAGGACATATGATTTATTGAAATAGGATTCATGATTAGATCATGGAAGAAAGATAACTTGGGAAAGGATACACAAAACAAAGCTAATGAGTCATCACTATTGCTGGCAAATTGTTTGCATGATGATCCTCTCATGCATGACTATTGATATCAATTGAATTGGACCTTCATTTTCCTCATATTCAAATAGTCCTTGGGAGATTCTCTTTATATATCACCACCTCATTATTCTTGCCACATTTCTCATTTGGGTTCACCATGGAGCCTTTAATTTTAACATTGAAATATCTCTGTTAGAAAACCCCACCAATGTTGAACTGGGATGAATTGATGATTAATAGTTATTCTATGAGCTCTTCCCTCACATCATTTCATAGTATGTCCATTAATGCTTAACCTAATAAAAAACATTTTAATTAGTTGTTCGTGATACTTACTTGAAATAACATTTATTAGTTATTCATGAACCATCCAAAACACTTATTTTATCTTCAAAGGATGTATATCCTTTTGTTTTGGCAATTCCTTTGTCCCACTTTGGGGGTGTAATTTTTCTCCTTTCGTTGCATATTAAAACTTTACCATGTCTTGCAATTTTGTTGTTTACTTGTTTTGGTGTTCTACTTTCTAAGTAAGACTTTCCCACCTTAAATTAGTTTTGCTTAATAGGTGCTAGCCTACTTTTCCTCTATTTCCCTTTGAATGGATTTTCTCACTTGTAACATCCAAACAAGTGCAAATTAACAAGAGATAATGAAAAAAACCATTGAATATATTCTTCTTCTTTTTTGTATTTAGGCTTCTATGATCCATAATGAATTGAGAAAAGTCTTTCGGTAGAAATCATATAAGAGAAATTTTTGCCTGACGTGTTTTGAACCAACAAGCGTGGTTCATCATCAGGACTAGACGAAGAGGCAGACCACGGAAAAAGCTTAAATAGAGAGCAATATAGAGACCATAATTTCAAGTAACGACTATATTTGAAAAATAATATTTAAATTATGATATTAATTTATTAATGCATTAAAAACAAATATTATTAAGTAGCGACTATATTAAATGGCTAGTTTTTTAGGGATTTGTCTTTAGTGCGACTTTTTGGAAGCTTTTCGAGTGAGTTTTTCCGATCTAATTTCTTTAAAATCTAGTAGGAATTTATTGAAATCATAAGTTTGATGGGTAACCCCTGCACAATCGAAGTGCCCTAGGGTTTTTTTGGTGTGCTGAATCCATATATACAATCAAAAAACCACTTTAAATAACATAAATCAAGATTTCACCTCAAAATTGTCTGCTAGATTCCGCCACCGGAAAGTCCAAAAAGTCGCACTAAAGACAACTCTGTTTTTTGAAAAATAATATTTAAATTATGATATTAATTATTAAAAACAAATATTAATAAGTAACAACTAGTTTTTGAAAATAATATTTAGATTAATTTATTAAAAAACATATATTAATAAAAAACAATCAAAAAATCAAAGTCAAACTCCAAACAAGGAGGAAAGTCAAAAATTATTAAAAAGGAAGTCAAGAAGCCTTAATTGAGACAAGATCATTTAATAAACAAAATAATTAATGGAAAATAAATAAAACAAAACAAATATACACAAGTCAAAATAAATATATATAAGAAAATTAAATATATATATATTATATATTTTATATATATATATTATATTATATATATATATATATATTATATACTTTTAAACTCTTCCTCTACTCATACACTTTATTCATGCATGTGTTACCTTTTGACTTTTACCATGAACAAAAATGCCAAATTTATAATTGCATTGAACACTCACAAAGAATATGAAAACTATAATGGGTATATTTACTCTTACTCCAAACCAAAATATTTGATTGTCCAAAACATTCTTCTTATGCTTTATTGATACTCCTATAACCCAAAAGGAAGAGGTAGGAGGCCATTCAATTGTTTGTCTTGAATATTCCAAATGAAACTATTTGCATAGATTGGATGTAATGAGAACTCATACATAGACTACTTAGGATTTTGGTGCTTTAATGGTCATATTTGCTAGAAGGTTTTTTCTCATCCTTCCATGGACGAATTTTGCATACATTGTGGATGGAACTCCATTCTTCAAATCATTTCGCTGGGGCTTAGTGAGTCTTTACTTATGTAAATTATTGGAGTAATGACTCTCTCATGGACTTGGACTATGGATCTAATATAAACCAATGGTTTCAAACATAATTGAATTAGACCAATGATCCATGAAAATATCTTAATACATAACATCGACCTTCTATTTGCTCGTATTCAAATAGTCTCAAGAAGTTTAGATGATTGGGTATTTAAGGATCTCCTACATCGCGTCCTCCCACCATGCATCCATTGTCATTTACCTCTACTAAAAAACCTTTTAAAGTATTCATTTTCCATCAAAAAAACAATCCCCTTATATTTGAATAACATAACCATGCTAATTCACTTCAGTGTTCCCTTCCCCTTGCTTCAAGGGTATGCTAGTTTTAATATTAAATTGAAGATTAGAGGGAAATTTAATTTTTGGAGGAGCGTAGGCAAAAGCAGTACCCTTCATAAAAACTCTTTATTTCAAATCAAATGAGTTGGGCATGGAGTATGCCCTAAAACCACTTTTGCTTAGCTAAGAGCTCATTTTCTTTGGATGTAAGGAAACAGGTTAACAACCCAATACTAAGAGATATCTGGTAGGAGTGAAAGTTTTCTCCCTTATGGAACACCAATAGGTAATTCCAGGTGCCCTGGTTTTCCTTGAATAACAATGACGAGTTAGCTTGCATTAACAAATAACAACCAATGATGGTTGTCCTCACTGCTAGTTTGAAAACTGAGTTATAATAGGTTTTCTCGCTGTGTTAAAAAAAATGATGGGTATTGTTATTAAGTATTTTTTAAAGGCATAATCTAACTAAAATGGATTTTTGGTTAGAATCTTGCAATACAATTTCTAGCAAGATTATGATAAATTGTTGTTTAAAATAAACTTTTGAATGCATAAATGAATTCAACATCCTAAAAAACTTGTGAGACACTCAATCTTTGCAAATTAAATAACTTAAACTTGTGACTTTTACAATTTTGAACAAAAATTACTAGGAAAAAGCTCAGAAAATGGCCATTTCATCTATTGGTTAGACTATGCATTCTTTTAATAGAGTTATTTGAATGTTTAATGTTTTTAAAATTAGTTTTAATATAATTTGATTTTAAATTTGATTAGAATTATTGGAATTGTAAAATTAGTTTATTTAACTAACAATGTGAGTGTGAGATTTTTTAAGAGACTAAATGTAATTATGCATTCAAAATTTGTGATTTCATCAACAATTGTATAACGAGATTTATATGTTAGTTGTTGAAAAATATTTAAGAGGTAAATGTGTACCCTTGTTCTGCTTCAATTAACCTAATAAATGGGTCAAAGCGAAATGAGCTTTGTGGCTCCTGGCTCTCGGAAACTAGGGTTTCCCTAGCCGTTGCACCTCTACTAGCTCTAATTTGTTTCACGACTTTGATGAATTGGGTGTTGCACTCTAATATCGGTCTCCATTTTGTGACTCAACCATCGACAACTAGTTTTTTCTAGTGGGTTTCCTTAGCAGTTGATGTCGCTGCTCCAGTGGGACATTGTGTTTGTTCATCTCACTTTCTGTTAGCTTTATTGCAAGAGGCGTCGTACATATGAAGAAATGATCCCTTTGTTGATCACTTTACCTATGTTCATTGTGCCTTGGAGGACATACCTATATTTAGAGCTCTGGTGCAGGCTCAAAAACTGTGGGGACCTTCTTCTCCCCCACAAAAAATTGTGAAGAAACTAGTTGAGATCCCTGTTGTGGAACTCTCTCCTTCAGATCCATGTAAGAGAGCCTTAGCTCTCTCAAAAAAACCATTGGTTGGAAATTTTATGGGCTTGTGACCGAATCCAAAAGTTGTTGGAGCATGGATCGTGAAACAATGAGCCCTAAAGCTTCAAGGTCAAGTAACTTTCTTTGCAATAGGTATGGGCTTCTATATCTTTTTGTTTCTGAACAAAATTGAAAGATATTGTTTTTTCAGATCAGGATTGTATTTCATGTCATTTAGAGGCCTCTTTATCACTCCATGGACTCTAGATTTCAATCTAGATCTCAAGATTACTACTGTGTCAATGTGGGTCTATTTGCCTCACCTCCCTCTTCATCTTTGGGGGCTTGATGCACAAAAAGACATAGGAAACAATCTAGGTCGTTATCTAGATAAAGCATAACAAAAGGAGGTGTTGAAGGCCCCGAAAATCAGGTCAACAACAAGGGGGATACCTGCCCGGTCTGAACCTTGGTTAGCAGCGCCTTATCCGTTTGGTATAGCGGGTCTGACTGGGGATATGGGACCAATTTCCCAATTCAGTGTGTGTGTGTGAGAAAGATGGGTATTTCTGTTCTAAAT